>JANSTP010106785.1:2322-13123 GCA_025330745.1 Cladonema radiatum | reverse complement strand
TAAAAATCTATGTGACTCCGAAAAATGAAACTTAATAGGAATATAAAACACCATCGCCAGTTTTGAAATTTGACCTTCCCTGGTCTTATGATTTGGAGATTCAGAAAAATAACTTGTTTTCTAATTTCTCAAAATAATTTTAGACATTAACTAAATTCCAGCTTCAAAATGATGCCGATAATAGTGTTTGGTGATAAAAATCAAAACTAGTTGACCATTTCAACTTAAAACTGCTTTCTCACCTTATTATACTGAACAAACTTTATTTTATTTTAGAAATGGTGTAGAGTTTTATGTGGGTTTGCAAAGAGAAGTGAAATCATTGGCTGAGAAACTTGAAAAGTTAACAAAAGGAAAAATAAAGAATGTCTCAAAACCGATACCAAAACATGCAGGTAGAAGCTGTTATTATTTTTTAAAAAAACAAAACAAAACAGTAGTTCTGGCATTGAGGTATCCAGGTAGGTTTTGCTACCAGTAGCAGGTATGAGATCCCAAAAACTTATCCGCCAAACACTGGAATTTTAAATAAGGATAGCATAAAAGCCATTGAATCTAACTATGAGAGGCAAAAATTCCATTATAAAAACGCTTATCTTCATTTATCCAAGTGAAAAGTTTTGAATACACAAAATACATTTTCCAGTCTACTTTCAAATTATTTATTTACTTTTCACTTGGCACTGTAATGAAATAGGTATCGCCGAAAAAGCTATGCTTCTAGGTTTATCTGAGGATATGAATTTGAATATGAATATTGAATATGAATTGTTATAAATGTTTCGAGATATTTGTAATTACAAATAAGTAGCAACACTTTCTTTCCATTTCTAGGACCGCCTGCTAGACCAAGTGCAAAAAAGCCTGATTTCAAAGGAGGGCAATCACATATTCCCAAAACAACTATACAATCAATTCCTACATCGAACTATATTACGCAAAAACAAATGGCATATAATCAGGGTGTAAGAGTTCCTATGTCACCAAATATGAGCTTGAAAAACCCTGCTTTTCCTGGTATGAATAGGCCTATCCGACCTCTTAATCCACAGCAAGCGCAATTGTATCCGCATCCACAGATGAATCCTAGGCCTCCATTGTCACCGAACAGATTACCATCTGATCAGATGAGACACCAAACACCAGTCCCAGGTTTAAATCGACCAGCATTCCAGCCTCATGATAGAAATCGTCCTCCATTTCATCTGTATGATTTATCCAGACCTCCTATGCAGCCTCATGACATGGCTAGAATGCCCCACCAATCTCCTGATCTTAACAGACCACGAATGCAAAATCCTGATGTAGCACGAATGGCACACCCAACTCATGGTATGAACAGACCACCACCACCATCTCCAGATACTAATAGGATGCCACGCCCATCTCATGATATGAACAGACCACCATTCCAATCAAGTGATTACAGCAGGCCACCTTTTCATGCCCATGATGTGAATAGGCCTCCTCTTCAGAATATGAGACCAAGATTTGATAACCAGTCATTCCAAAGGCCACCTGATAGACCACAGTCACCAGGTCAATTGCCTTTTAGGCCAGATATCCAGCGGTTTCCACATCAGCCTGGTCAACCATTGCATCAAGGACCAATTCCACCAAGGAGTCATCAACCAGGTCCATCAAGACCTTTACCGCCAGGTCAATTAAGTTCCCAACAGCAAAATTTTCCAAGGCAAGATTTTTATAGTAATGTTCACCAGCAAGGCCAAAGACAACCATTGTCACCAACTCATGTGCCTCAAGATCCCTTCAGAGGGGTTGTACCACGCCCTTTCCATCAGTCACCCCAGGGACCAGAAATCGGTCCAGGAGCTCAAACTCGGTTCATGCATGACCCCCCACCACGTCAACCAATTCCAGGAAGCCCAAATCCACAGTTTATGCCGATGAATCAGGAATTACGACCAAGACTAGAAAATCCTAATTTAAGGCAGAGATTTTCACAGCCAAACACTGACACCCACAGCTTGCAGTTGAACAGAATGCCTGTTAATTCTATGATGCAACCTTCCCAATACAGTAGTTTCCATGCCAACCCAAATATAAACAAGCAAATCACAAATCAATTTAACCAATCCAATCTTCCAAATTCTGACAGTCAAAGAATGCAAGCTCCATTTAGCAATATGGTTCCTCCCCCAAACCAACAGCAAATCCCATTTAATAATCAAGTAAGTCAGCCAACAAATTTGTCAAATCAAAGCCAGTTCCCACAAAGTGGAATGGGAAATCAGGCTTTGTTATCAAGAGAGCAAGGAGGTTCGTCTAATGCTATGTGGAATGAGCCACAGATGTCAAGAGATAATAATTTGCCGAACCCTTTGCTGCCAGAAAAAATTAATTCAAACTTAATTGATGTGACAAGTCATCCTATTTCCAGTAGTTCATCGCAATATTCGATTGAGCCAGTATCGACTACCCACCAGCCATTCAAGCAACAAATGCTTCCTGATCAATCAAATGTTAGCCGACCAAATATGTATCCTCCAAACGCTAGCATGCCACAGAGCATGTCACCAATGAATTCAAACATACCCCGGAATAATTCTCCCATATTGTCAAATAGGCAAAATCAAAATGCCCCTCCCAACTCAATAATGCCGCAGAATATGTCGGCAATGAATTCAAATTTACCTCGAAATACTTCTCCTCAGTTAATGAATATGCAAAGTCAGTTGAATAATCCGTTGAATTTATTAGATAATAGCGCGAACATTCCTGGCAATGCTTACCCATCAAATGTTTTACCTAAACAATATACACCGCCTTTCTCTGAGCAACAAAATATACGCTATCAGAATGCAAAACCACCAATGGAACACCCGTTTCGAGCCCATAGCCCATTAGCAACTCGAATACGGCAGCCATCAGCGCCATTCGACTCCCAAACGCCACCGATGAGGAAAATTGATGTTCCGGATGGAAATTATCAGAATTTAACAAACCAAAATCTAGAAAAACACATTTTAGCACATCTACCACCCAATTCGGTTTTACCAAATAGCAGGAATGAGGCGCGTAATTTAACGCCCTACCCTGGTCCACAAATACCTCAATTACCTCCAGAAATATTACAGTCAGGCATATCATATTCAAGTAAGCCATTGATGAGTCCAGGATCTGCAAATAGTGATCCAATAGTCGAAAAAATTCTTCACAAAGATGAACTGAATAAAGACTTTCTTGAGCGCTTAGTACTCCAACAACAACAGACAATCTTCAAGTTACAAAACCAACAACATTGCGAGGATACTCAGAAGTACATGATGTTACAGAATCATGTTAAAGATTTGCAGAGTACTATAGAAAAATTACTTGATGATAAAAAACAAGCTGATCAAACGCCCCCACCAACGTCAACAGCTAACGAAGAAAACAAGAACCTAACAAAACAAGATATAGAAGCTATCCTTCAAAATATATTAGCAAGTAAGACTATAACGCCACCAGATTTAGCTGTTCTTAATAATGTGCAGAATGATAATTTAAATAAACAAAGTAACAATATTTCAAAGAATTCACAGATTGAAGATGGTAACCAACAATCAACTCTTAACGAACCTACAAACATTCTAACAGAGGATTTGATAAAACCAAGAAGTCCTGAAAGTATGCCCCAGCCTGTATCAACTCCACATTTTCCAACCAATCCTCAACCGCCTAAACAACTTTACGAACCAAAAATTGATAAAGAAATCATTAAAAATAAAGAGGATGACTTAATAATACCAAGAAACGGAGATTCTAAAGTAAATACTGGTTTAAAAGATGATGATATCATTTTACCGAGAGATATGGAAACTAATTTGCCAAATCGCAACGAGAAAACTGCTGACAAAGATAAAGCTAATAACGAGAAAATCATTAGCGAGAAAACAAACTCTACAAATCACGATAATAAACTTACTAATAAGAGTCTGAATGATACTAATCAAATCGATAAAAATATTATAAATCAGTCGAACACTGAAAACACAAATGATAATATTTCTACTGAAAATAGCAACTCAACTAATACGATGGTTAGCTCATTCAAGCAAGTTAAAAGCGAAAATATAAGTAACGAAAAATCAGCAATAGAGAAGAAAATTCCCCATAATAGTACGGATATGAGTCAAGATAGTATAGACAATTTGGGTAATACATCAAATGGAAATGTTATTACCTACAAAACATCAAGCACTATGAAAGAAAATCAATCAAATGATACTGCAAAGGCTAAAACTATCAATGATACAACAAAAAATAAAACACAAACTTCCAAAGAATTGAATAACTCAGGACCGGAAAAAATTAACTATGAAGCAATCAACAATGTGACTAACCGTATATCTACAGAAAATCAAAAAATTCTTAACGGAGAGAAAAATGCTGATTCTGTAAGTCAACTTACTAATAACGATACGGTCAAAGAATCGTTGATGGACGACAATAAAATGAATATCATTTCAAAAGGCTTGTCTTTTCACGATTCTTTAGATGCAGAGGAATTGGTATTCCCAAGATCAAATGTCAACAGTACAGCACCAACTAATGTTTCTGTAAATATTTTGTCATCGACGCCCAATACAACACCGAGAGAAGGTCCTACATATTCCGATATTCAAGATGGATTACTAGCTCCACAACCCGAAACGCTTCCTCAAAATCAATTCGAAAAATTCAATGTTAATGCAATCAGCCAATCAGCGGTTAGAGAAAATCCAGAAGAGGATTTGCCGACTTTACCGAAAGAAAAGGATACTAGTCAGACTCACCATACCAGTTTTAGCCCAGCTGACTCAGTATCCAACCCCATTACTTCTCAAAGCAGTAATTCGATTCCAGATCAATCGAGCCAAGCTACATCAAGTCCTATCGCTAGCCCATCGAAAGTCATTACATCTCCTTCTGTCATAAAGAAAATCATTTCCTCGCGGTCCATTTCTTCATCTCACTCGTCCCGCAGAAGCACGCCATCAAGTTCGGGTCGTTCGACCCCAGTTCACGGTCAGCGCGTTCAACTAGATGATATCGAGCATTGTACGCATGACCGTAAAATTTCTGAACTTATCGATCACCGACATTTAGCACGTCAACTTGGACGTATGTCGTTTTACGTCGGTGAACCAGACGAAGCTTTATGGAGAAGTTATATTAACGAGTTGAGTACAGCCGTGGAAAAGTTACATGCAGAGTGTATCAACTTATGTAAACCCATTGGTGTCAGTCATATAGATGGTTTCCTCAAGATATGGAACGTATGATCGCTTTTCGTTTTTATTGAGTTATTTATTTAAATTTGCTATTGAAAACGTCTCAGACAATAAGGGTTTTTTCATTGATTCTATTTCTTTGACGCAGTTTTTACTAAGATAGAAGTACAGAGAAACCTGTCTTTAACGGCCTGGCAAGCAAGTCGAAAAAATTGGTCTTCATAGACAGGTGGCCTTTACATATTGGTTCATCTCTATTGAAAACTGCTTGAAAGGGACAAATTAGCGTTTTACTGAATACAGGAAAAAGCTTTAGAGAAGTACTCAGTAACACTGATTTCACTGTATGGGATGAGGAGGATTTTAAAGCTCTCAAAACTGAGCTCTCAGTAATGTCTTCTGTCACAATTCTTCTTGGTCAAGATTTTATATATGTTTAGTGCCATTGGCTCCGGTTAAAACATTGCGGATTCAATTCCCGCCTGGACATAATTTTAAATGAACTTCTAGCCTATGAGACTAAAATAGAGGCGAAAACCTAATTACCGTTCTATTTTCCACTATTGTTATTTCAGGATTTGACCAAGCATGAAGAATTGGATGTGCGAAACTTCACAAATGAATACGGCGAGAATAATATTTCGAAAAACCGCTACCGTGACATTCTACCATGTAAGTTTTTACGGCTCATTTTTCCGGTATTTTCGAATTTCATTTCATTCCTTTGCTACTACTGGAATAATGTTTCGAAAAACCCGGCACCGTAACGTTCTTCCATGTAAGTTTTTACGGTTTATTTTTATCAGTAGTTTTGAATTTCACACGTTCGCTATTATGTCAGCGTTTCTTTTACTTTTCATAACGGTTTGCTGTTTGAAAAAATTCTAATCATTGTTTTAAGCACCCGACATTGTTTCTATTTATGAAGGCGCCTTCCTTTTTCCAAGATTTTTTTTTAATTTTTTTTTCGTTTGAAGATTTTTTTGTTGTCCTGGAAGTGTTGTTTGTTGTCTTGTAATCATTCTTATTGAAAACCTAAAGTCAACAACAGAATGTTTCTTCTTTCCTCTATTACCCCCGGATAAGTACAATATCAATGGAGAGTTGCTTAATTTATTGAGACCAAGGCAGGGGGTATTTATAGCATGAATTTTTCTTTCCTTTTTTCAAAGTTGTGTTTAGAGTAACTCGCAATTGATTATTGCTTAAATGTAGTGAGAAGAATCAATTTCCGTTGTGGTTTTGATGTATAGCTTTTAGCATTGTAAATGGTAGTATTAGTGGTGGTAGAGCTTACTGTTTGTATATTAAGTATGGGTTTACACGCTATCGGTCTTCATGCTCTACACTGTTTGAAAGGCTCGCCTCAAATAAATGGCAGTCAGAGAATATTCTTATTTAACTTGTCGCTTTCCGAATTTTCTGTTATGTTTTGCGAACCAATCAAAGCTCTTCTTAAATATTTTTCCGCAAGAGACGCTTACCAGTACGTCAGTATTGTCCAACTAGCCGGCTTTTCATTGGTTTATTATTTCTCGATGATTTATTTAACGGTTGACCGATTTTTTGAAATGTATTTGAATTTACGGTATCCTTTATATTGGAATGAAATGAACACCAAACATTTAATGGGCTGGATGTGGATTGGTGGTTTGGTAGTCAATGTCGTCTGCTCCTTGTTTTATTATCAACAGCGTTCCAATATTATCTTTATTTGTTACATATACATCTTCCCCATTTGCGAGGCTACTTTCCTTATCGTTGCTATGGTAACCTACGCGTACGTTTTGAAAATTGCCGTTACCATGATCCGTAAGCGGAGAAAGGTTTGCGTGGCGTTGAGTCAAGTTATAAGCGAACAAATATCACAAGTGGAACCCAGTCAAGCATCTAATGATACTACTATCACTACCACTGAAAGGGTTCCCGATACGAAACGCCGGCCGAAAAATATTTTCAAAGAAGCGGCGTTTTATGTTCCGACTCTTCTTATCTTGACTTTTATTATATTTATGGTTATACCTGACCTGCTTTACCTGTTTGCAGTGCTCGATTTTTACAAGATTACTGAGGATTTCCGAGCAGCCATTTTTATGACTTATTTTGTGTCTTTTACTTGTGACGCTATTATTTATATTTTTCTATCGCCTGCCGTACGACAGATGATGTTCAAGCGACTGTCGATGCTATTTAAACACTAATACATACATAGAAGTTTATAAATATCATAAAATCGTAATACAATAAATATATCTTTATTTTTAAGTATTAATAAGCATTATTTTTAATTTGACCTTTTTGCGACACTCTAAGGAGATGTTTATTTGTTCAGATGTGTCTTCCGACGCGTTAGTTTGTAGTTGATTTATCTCGACTTTTATTGAACATAACTAATAAAAGCCCACGTATCGCCCATTTCTTTCAAGAAACTTATTTTCTCAAATATTTCTTTATTTAACTGTAGGCTTATGTGTACTAGTAAGATAACTGGAAATATTTGTTTTATTTATAGGGGATCATACACGAGTAAAACTGAAATCGAAAGATAACGATTATATCAATGCGAGCCACATTGAGGTATTGCTTCCTTTTTCACCAATTTCCCCCAGGCTATTTCGACCACCCAGTTCCCGGAGGGGGGGGGCTCCATAAAATGGGAACAACAACAGCAACCAACCACGATAAAACTTTGCACACTTATAATTCAATCCCTTTTGCACACTTCCGCATGATTTTTGACATTGATGACGCTATCAAAAAAATGATGACGTCATCATTTTGTCGCAAATGCCGGGAAAAAGCCGTTTTTTTCCAGTTTTTCGTAGGTTTTTCAGGTTAAACAAGGTCCTGGTGGAAAGTTTGACTCTTTTATGGTCCTATTTAGTTTATTGAGTCAAATTATATGGAATAATACCATTTATAAAAGATTGGACTCAAGGATTGGCAAAAATTGGGTCACCAAGGCTCCAAAACCTTGTTGCTATGACAACAGAGGGTCATTATTAACGAATTTTGACTTTATTATTGCCTTTATTATACTTTTTGTTATACTTCTTCTTTTTATAGTACAATTTTGCGGTCTTTCATTCAGAATTTGACGCCGTTATCGCCGCGTTATATAGCGACACAAGGACCGATCCCACAATGTTTTGAAGATTTTTGGTTGATGGTATGGGAGCAGCGATCATCGTTAATAGTTATGTTAACTAACGAGATGGAAAGCCATAAGTTGAAATGTCATCGATATTGGTCGAAAGTACTTGGGGAGGCGACATGTTACGGCAATATGGAAGTGACGTTGATTGAAGAAGATGAATTGACGGCATGGAGAGCTCGCACGTTTGTTCTACGGAATGTCAAGGTAAGATTTTTTCTCAAATTCATGGTTTGATGAAAAACAATACACAATGATTCTTAGTTTGTAAATTCTAACTTCTTTCAATATGTTTTTCTATTTCTATTCCTCATGCATCTTTTTTAAAAGTGATAGTAAGTAGTGATTTTAGAAGTGGCTGAGGTGTGATTTTATGACGCTTAAATTGCGTTTTATATTAAGTATGAATGCGAAGTTTAGTTAAATAGTCCCAAAACTCCTTAGTATGGGCCGACAAATAACTTTTTCAAACTGATTAGTTGCATACATTTTCTTTAAATCACACATGTCAGTTTTCAGTTGTTCATGGTTTACTCATATTTTTCTTATTACAGGAAAACGAAGATCGAATTATACGTCACCTTCAGTTTACAACATGGCCTGATTAGTATGCATTTAGAGTTTTTATTTGTATTTGTTTTGAACTGTCTCTTCTTTCACGTAGATTCTTGTATTTTTCACATTATATATTTGAGATTTCTGTTTTTATCTTATCTCAATTTTTCGAATTGAGTAGTCCAGTATTTGGACCTATCTGTGCAATAAAGCAAGGCCGATCTTAATTGCCTATCGGCTAACAAAGGACTAAACAAAAAACGTGCTTTTTTGTTCTCCTTAATAGTCAATCAAATTTGATTTTCTTTCAGTGTATTTCAGTATATTTCTTTTGAAGTTTTTAAGTGAGGAATAATTTGATTATGTATATTTATAGCGGTACACCAGACAGTCCTTTCGAATTATTAGCTTTATGCGAAGAAGTACTTACCTTTCATGAAGAAAATGATCCGAGTTTCGCCTATCCCATCATCCTTCATTGTAGGTATGTGGAAAAATCATAGAGTTAATAGGCACATCTATAGTGCTGAATGTTCTGGAAAAATGAAGCCTCGTTCTTTGCACGGCAAGCTATGGTCAAACTCTTATGAAAAGTTTAAAAATTTTAAATTTCCAGATTTTTTTGAAATATTGATGTGATATCTCTAATAAGTTTCAGATATGTTCGAAAACAACAAAATTTAGTTCTTAAAGATCATCCATGGCCATGTTGAAGTGTTGCTATTTATGCTGAAGCTCCACTGTTTCTGACTGTTTGTACGCCTTTTGCCGTACAAGCTAGAAAAAATGGGGTTCAGTTTTTCCAGTACAGAAAAACGGTATCCAGCACTCTAGATATTCATACTAACTCTATGGGAAAAATTGATTTCTTTATAAAGTTGTGTGTTAATATGCGTACTACGAATTGAAAATGTTTTGCAAATATTTTTCAGTGCTGGGGTAGGGAGAACTGGCTCCTTCTGTTGTATATATTCGGCTATTCGTGAAATACAAGGACAACACGGGTTAAGTAAGTTGGAAAATTTTTTATTTAGTTTTTTTTTCCAGGAAATGCAGTATATTTCCAAATATCCAAGCAACCATACAGTTAAAATGTTCTTATACTAGCTAAGTTTTTCTTTAATTTTGTTCGTTGTATTGTCTTATCGCGTTCTAGTAAAGTTTAGACTGGGTATGTATGAGCTGACAATTTGCTCGTAGATTTCATTCAGTTCTATATTTATTTCGACATTTAGTTCAAATTCCTGGTGTCGTCCGGAAGCTACGCCAATGTCGGCCACATATGGTCCAAAGAAAAGTAATTCTTGATGTTGTTTTGTTTTGTTTTTTATTTATCTTGTTTTTCGTCTTGACATTTAAACACACTTTTAGTCCAATTAACAAGTAGTTTCAATTATTTTTAAACCTTCGCTTACTTAGAAAAAAATCTTTAAAATACAGGTAAAGAAGTCTATTCCAAAGGCAGGCTACACTTTCACATTCATACCTTCTGATAAAACTTGTTGATACGATAAATAGTATACTATTTATTATAAAAAGTTATTTTAGAAGGGTTTCAAGTAAAGCACGACAAGGGTTTGCAAAAAACTTCTTTTCAAAAGAACTGAGAAATTTTATGTCAGGAAACAAGAGAGTTCTTCAACAACTGGCATCAATTTTTTTAACCCTAATGTGATATTTTTGTAATTATTTGATTGGAAAACAGCGTGGAAATGCTGGCAGTTTGTTACTAAGGGCTAATAGGGTTAATAACTTGTTTCTTTTGCAATTGAAGTATTGAATGTTTTGGTTATAGGAACAATTAATATTTTGTTACCAAGCCATCCATTGCTTCGCACAACAATTTGTCTCCTCAGGTTCGTCGTAGTACTTTATT
>JANSTP010106674.1:0-13127 GCA_025330745.1 Cladonema radiatum | reverse complement strand
TCAGATGAAATAATACATTATTTTTAGCTTTGATTGTCAAAATCAAATTAATCAAAGATGCGGTTAAGGATAGATGTAAAGGCTTTTTTGGAAAAAAAATTTAATCATTGTTTTTTCGTCTCACACAATACACAAGACCTTTCTTAATGATACTATGAAGAAATGAAGTCCAAATTACTCTTATTTTTTTGATTATAAAATCATAACAAATTACCAACCACCCACTATGTGACGAAACAAGCATAAAATAATTTATTTGATTTTGCTGTCTGAAAACATTTGTTTTTGAGAAACAAGAAATTGTTATAGCGCATAGAAAATATTCGTTGAATAGACACATTTTTTAACTCACACATGCATAGCCATTAGGAATATTTCTTTTCATTTATTTTGAATAGAAAGGAATTCAACAAAATTTATGCCTTCTAAAACTTTTTTCCTGACTTCTCTTTAAAGGGCTCTAATTTGCGAAGCTTGTGTTTGTTTTCATTGTGGTTTTTTTGTTTGAATAATGAGAAAACTGGGAACAAAGCCCTGTGTGGGATTTTCTTATGAGCTATTTTGTTCATGCCTAAACAGATTTTTAAAGAATGCAGAGTTGTAAAAAGTGTACGGTGACATTCTTTATATGAAAATGAGCATTTGTTTTTTGGACACAACTGTGAATTAGAAACAAAATAAAGGCTTTTTATTCACTCAAAACACACTTAAGAAAAAACCAGTCAGAAAATTTATAAAAATATGATGTTTTTGGCATGAAACCATTCCAATGTTACCAGTAAAAGCTGGCATTTCCAGTATGAGATTTGCCGTATAAGAAACTGGGAATAACTGCTATGGGAACAGCATGTCATTAATGTTTAGAAAGCCATACAACATGCAATGCCACAAACTTTCATACAACACCAAATGTAAGGAAAGATGAGATAGGAAATTACACTGAAAATTTAAGGGATACTCGATGAAATAAACTCACACAAAAAATCCCTTATCAATACGTAGGGCAAATTCCCAAACCCAAACTTTATATTTACTAGCCAAGCAAGACAAATACTTTACCTCACTTAGCCAAACTTAGTGCACACATACCCTGTGTGATTGTAAAGCTCTTGAGTTTATTTTTTGTTCCAGTTACCATGACAACTATCCATGACATCATAAATGAGACCATTTTTTAAAAAACTCAACCACAAAATTAATACTTAACTTTTGCTATTCAAACTTCAGTATTCATAAACTAAAGCGATTTAGCAATCTTGGCAATTTCAGGTGATTATTTGCTTCCATGTTGCCATGCCAACCACCTGTTACATTATTAAAATTTTCGAAAAAAGATATTACAGTGTTGTAGAATTTCATAGTACTATCATGACATAACACTAATATCTTTTATTTTTCATGATGTTTGAAGTACTAAACAGCAATTTGTGAGCAAGGGATTTGCTGGGACTGCTTCAGCATTGATAAAGTCATGATTTTTGAAAAACAAAAGTAGTATTTGAAAAAGCCACACGTTTTTTTTTTTTTTTTGATAAACAGTTTGTCTCTCTAACCATATAAGTTTTGTTTTGTTTAGAAGTTGGCTCAGTATTCGGAGCTCTAAACCTTAAAATCAGAAATATTCTTTGGAATCACCAAAGTCCATATAAATGAATGGTCTGGAAATGCGGAAAGAAAACTTGCGTCAGCAATAATTTTGATCACATGATCAAAGTAAGTGCAAGGAAAATTATTCTGCGAAAGTTAGGCAGAACCATGAAATATGCCTGGAGCAAACTGTGCTTTTCCAGGCTGTTTCACAGCACGATCATCAAAATATAAAGATATTGGAATATTTAAATTACCATCTAGATCTAAGGAATCCTATCATTAATGGAGGGACAGCATGCTTGCTGTTCTTTGCAAGTACAGGCAGGTTGATAACGCACTGAAGGAAAGCATATCTAAAGGTCAAGTGTCATTTTGCGAGCGATATTTTGTTAAGGAAGACATTGAGTTTACCGGTAGATATTATTGTTAACTATATTTACAAGTTCCTTTTTGAATTGCCTGTTCACTGGGCTGCTCAATTCTTAAAAATATTTTATGTTTCTTTCTAGCTTCTGGCAAGAAGACGTTGAAGTTATGTGTAATCCCCACTATCAATTTGCCAATTAAATCTCATCAAAGCTCGGAATCAAAACTGCAACACCAAAAATATGTAAGTGTTGTAAAAGATTACATACAAAAGGAAGATAATATCACATACAAAACGTTTGAAGAATTAAAGAAAAGAATTGTTAGACTCAAACTTGATGGCTGGATTTTAGAGGTTGCAGATAAAGAAATTTTTTTGAAAAGATTTTCTAGCCCATGCACTATTCCACAGTATATAATTAAAATAGATGGCCAGTTAATATTTTCATGCGCTGTATTCGGCTGGTTATTACCTGATACTCACCAACTATACCAACGCTTTAACAAATCTTGTGCTGGAGTAACAGTATCAGTTTTAATTTATGAGCTATTGCAATATAGAATTTGTGTGGATTTGGATTCAACATGTTTACAATCTTCAAATGTTTTGGACCATGTTATAACATTGGACCAACAAATTTTACAAAATTCAAACGAAATAATTGTATGCTTATTCATTCTTGTAAAGAAGACCAATGTTCAGAATGCATGACATTTATGAAGAAAGAAAATTTAGAGCAAAAGCGTCATCAAAACAATATTTCTACACCAGCCCTTAAAAAGGCACCTCTACCAACAACATATCCACAAAAGATAAAACTTGCCTTAATAAATAAACAAGTTAAATGTTTGTAGCAGGAAATAGACATTAAAAAAATGAAAGATGAAATAAAAATACATTGGGAGTTCGACTGCCTAGTGACATTTCAAGTGACATGATTGAACTTATTAATCAAAATGAATCACAGTGCACTCCTCTTGTAAAATTATTTTAGGAGCAACAAAAAAAAGCCCACCAGGTAGACCCAAAGTCATTAAGATACCATCCCATGCTCATTCGATTTTGTATTTCCCTTGCTGCCAAATCTGCATCAGCCTATGATGAATTGCGAGACACAAACTTAGTTGTATTGCCTAGTAGGAGGACCCTTTGGGACTATAGAAATGCTATCCACCAAAAATCAGGTTTCAATCCTGATGTTATCAAAAACCTTACAAAATTGACAGAAGATTTAACAGGTCTTCAAAGGTACATCTGTGTATCATTTGATGAATGAAAATAAAATGTAATCTAGTTTTTGATAAATACACTGATGAATTAATTGGGTTTGTTGACCTTGGAAATCTTGAAACAAATTATAATTCCTTTAGTTGTGAAAATGATTTAGCAAGTCATACCTTAGTGTATTATGTCAGAGGTTTATGCAGTTCTCTAAAATATTCATTGGCTTATTTTGCTACTCATGGGGTCACATCTTTTCGATTATTGACAACATTTAGAACTTACTTGTAAACTACCAGTGCTAGCCACTGTTTCAGATGGAGCAATAACAAACAGAAAATTTTACAGCTTGCATCAATTATTTGACAAGGAATTTGACAATACCAAAAAAATTGTTTATTGTACAAGAAACCTCTATGCCATGGAAAGATTTATCTGGTTTTTCACGGACGCTCCTCATTTTCACGGACGCTCCTCATTACTGAAAACATCTTGTAACTGCTTATATTACTCTGGCTTTGGAAATTCAACATGTCTCATGTAGTGCTCCAGAAATTACTTAGTTTGGGACCATATTAAACAGATAAGCTACAACCAGTTAAACGCTGGCCTCAAAACTAACCCGAAACTTACAGATAACCACATAAATCTCACGTCTTATTCTTGCATGAATGTTAAAATTGCGGCTCAAACATTGAGTGGAACAAATGCTGCAATCTTATCGAATGAAGATGGACCAGAACTCAAGGTACTTCTTTATTTTGTAAATATATGAACTGTTTTTTTGATTTGATGAATGTAAAGAGTTTCAAAGAAGGGGAATTTCAACGAAATAAATTTTTGGATCCATTCAAAGATCCAGTCAGCGATTTTCGTTATGAATGGCTTGAAAAACGTTTTTACCATATTTTGAATATTGGAAAAAAAGTATTGATGAGCGTTCAGGCAAATTTTCACGTAGCGATCGAGAAAAAATGTTCATATCAAGACAAACTTTTGAAGGGATAAAAATAACCTGTTTTTCAATAACTGAAATTACCAAATTTCTTTTGAAACAAGGTTTTAAATTTGTTTTAACAGAAAGATTCTCGCAAGATGTTTTAGACGAATATTTCTGACGACAGCGTGGGATTGGCAGAAGGAGTGATAACCCCACTTTACAACAATTCGGTTGCAATGTTAATGTGATAAGAATGCAGCGATCTGTTGTCTCAATCAAAGGCAACACTAGACGAAAATATACTCAAAAACGAACAACATGGAGTACTGTTGACAATAAGCCACTTAATAAATAGAAAAGATCAAATAAATAGAACAAATTCCTTATATATAATACAGCAATATATTAAAGTTTTCTCAAATTTCCTTGCATCAAAAAATTTCATATTACTTTTGATCCTTTAAGTTTTTTCATAAGCTATGCTTTTGATTATTTTTTGTTTTAGAGATTTGTTGGCATGAAAAATGTTTTGCATATGAGAACAATCGAACGTTCTAATAAATTTATTTTGACTTCTTCATCAGCATTTTGACATTCATTCGTTATGCATAAATTGAAATGGCAATTTAGTTTTTAATTTTTAATTTAATAATTTGATTTCAATATTCATAAGTAGCAATGCAACGATTTTGTTATTATCTATTTTTTTGACATTTGATAAAGATGTTTCTTTTCTAAAATGCTGTTCAGTAATAAAAAAATATTTTCTGGTAGTCGTTGTTTACTCCAGTCAACCCTCCTTGTGTTTGCATTGTTATAATTTTCTGATCAGTTAGGTCATTGCTAACACAAGCTTTCGACATTCTTAAAAAAAATTAAGTTATTGTCATCACTACTTCCATTTCGTTTCATTTTTTTGATAAGGTTGGACACTACATAACCAGCTAAGTATTGCAAACCATTAATTTCACGTTCTGTGATTTGTGGCACATTATTTGCGGAATGAATAACTATTTCTTGCTGATTCTTTTGTTTAAAATGATGTAATAACTTTTCCCTGAGTCTTGTAGCTACTAAAACACATTGTGGTCTAGGTAAATTGATATGTTGTTCAGCTTTCATTGCAATAATACCGTAGAAATTTGATAAGAAAACATCAGGATCTGCTTTTTCTTTCCAGAATTTCAAAGCTTTCTTTGGCTTTTGTATATAGTATTTCATGATTTGGCTTATACAATAAAAGTTCACTTTTAATTTCATTGTCAAAGCACTCATCTTCAATGATTTCTTTGGTTGTTTTGTCCAGGAGGCACAAAAATGTTTCTTCCAGCAAACTTCCCTGGTTGACCAAAGTGCTTCATCATGCACTTTTTGTGTCGATTGAAGCCATATTTTGTCTTGTATATCTTGCCACATTTTTCACACTCAAATCCTCCTTTCACTGGGTTGACCTATAAATGAAACATTGAGAAATTAAACAATATCTAGCTTCTAAAAAACAAAAATGGTTAGCCAGCCCCTGGATCTATAGCAAAAAATGATAAGTCTTACTTGAGATGATGAATTTTCAAAGTCCTTATCAAAAACTTCATCTAAATACTGAGCATCATTGTCTTCTAAAACAAAGTCCGAGAGATCTCCCCAAACAAATGCTCCTTCTCTGACATTTTATAAAGTGAAGTTTCAGAGCTCTGAGTTTGTTTATGTTTTAGCCACGCCATGCACTTACCTTCATCACATGATCAACATTTGTCAGAAATGCAAGTTTTCAATTGTCTCAACGCTGTTATTACCCGCATTTCCAGACCATTCATTTATACGGACTTTGGAATCACTAAGGGATGATTTGAAAAAAAGATTTTTTTTTCGGCATGCTTTATATATACTTTCAACTATTTTACAGCAACAAAAGCTATTGATATATTTTTTGGTATCGTTAATTCCTTATCATATCCTTAAAGGTAGTTTTTGCTTTTTTTCATATTTCAGATTTTCCATTCTTATTCAAGAGCTTAATGTGAAAATTGGTTTTTATTTCATCTTGATCTGATTTTTCCTTCCAAATTCATTTCTGTTGGACTGTTTGAAGGTTTTTATTAGATTATGAAAACTTCTGAAATTTTATGATTCATCACTAAATTTGTGATGTCATCAAAAGTTTTTTGAAATATTAACATTCCTGTAACTGAAAAATATATAACTTTTTTGTGATAAAATTTTCCCCATTTTAGCATTCCATTAAACGAAATTGTTTTCGAAAAAAATTTTTTTGAAAATTTGTTTTGGATCCTAGGTCCAGGCCTTTTTCAAAAATCAGTCTTTTGCAATTATTTCGAGGACTGCAGAAATATTTTTTTATTGGTGTTTTTATCAAGTTTTCTTATAAAAGTTACCATAGATACCATAGTTCGCTGCCATGTTAAAGAAATTAAATAATAGACCCCTCCCCTTCAAAAAAAAGCATTCGACGACGCTGAGGCCTGTTAGCTCAGTCCAAGGGAGAGATTGCTACGCGATCCCTTGCTGACAATGCATTATCTCGTATTTAAAAATGGTGACAAAATAAGTGAAAGATACGCAGTTGCTATAGCAACTGAGAACCATCCAGGGTATATGTGTACCCAGTTTGCTTACTAAAGGCAAAGGACAGGTGAAGTTATAAAAAATATGGAAAATTGACCATATAATGATGCCATAAGTTGTTGCCATAGCAACCAACCGACAAAATTTAACTAAAAATCTTCAGAACCATTTGGGTTTTATGTGTACCAAGTTTGGTTACTAAAGGCAAAGTACAGGTCAAATTATAATAAAATTTCTAAAATAGATCTTAGTATGTAGTATATAGGTTGTTGTCATAGCAACCAACCTTCAAAATTTGGCATAAAAATCTTTAGAACCATTCGGGGTATATGTGTACCAAGTTTGGTACCAAGTTGAGTACCAAGTCTTGAGTACCAAGTTTGGTAACTAAAGGCAAAGTATATATAAAGTTATGAAAATTTTCAAAAATTGAACTTTTAATGATGTCATAGGTCATTGCTATAGCAACCGATTGTTAAAATTGGCCTAAAAATTTTCGGAACTGTTTGATATATATCTGTACCTAATTTGGTTACTAAGGGCAAAGTACAGGTGAAGTTAGAGAAACTCTATAGCAATTATTCCCTGTTTTCTAGATGGAAAGTTTCATGCCGAAAACGTCAAGAACATTGGAGTGGTTTCTCACGAAAATTTTTTTGACATTTTCTGATTGATTTAATGATTCTTTAATGATTCTGATTGATTCTTTAATGATTTTCAGCCAATAGAAATCCTTAATTTGCTCTTTTAGCCAATCAGCTTGCGTAAATTTCCCCCCTTTAGCACTAGCATTTGCACGCAACGCAAATTATATGTAGATTGTAACATTTGAATGATTTCCCTGGGCACATTTTTTTTTTCTTGTCAAAAATGTAAAAAGCAATAACTTTTGATTGGAAGGTTGGATTGAGATGAAATAAAAACCAGTGTTAGTAAATTTTTAAGCACTTTGATAAGAACTAAAAATCTGAAATCCCCAAAATATAGTTAACACCTTTAATACCTACTAGAGTGTAGTATAAAGCGTTGAAAAACTTTATACAGGGAAATCATTGTGATGCATGTGATTGCACATGCACACACCCAGGCACATGTAAAAAATTTTGCGGGTGTGATCAATTGCAATTCCTGATTTATTTTTATATTTTGATTTGCACACAACAAAAATATTGCTATTTTATTTTTCGTTTATCATTTTTATCAAAATAGAAAAGAAAGCAAAATAAAGTGACAAAATTTAAAAAAAAAAATTTACATTTTTTAACACTAAGAAAAATGTTGCAATTGTTTATTTGAGTTACATAAAGCACTGACTTTGATTCTCTGAACAAATAGTTGGCTACAGTACTAAAAATTGGCTGCTAAATTAAGTCTATCAAGAAGCAGTTTTATAGATTATTTTGTGAGAGACCTTGCAATTTGACTTCAACTCCAACTCAATTGTTTAACCTTGTGTCTTTTTAAGTCTTTTGGAATATCTGACTGAAAGCAAGAAAGATTGCATGCTTTGCTGTCAAATAGCTATCTTGATACTAGCTTGCTAGCTAGGTACCATTATTAACTTTATGAAACCAGCCTATCCGATTCAGCCAGCATCTTTAAATTCAGATTTTTTACTGAGGTTCAATAAACAGTAAAAACACCATTCTTAATACAAGTAATGTTTTTATGTATACTGTCATATCTATTGTTTTAATGTGTATAAGAAAAATGCGTGTCAAAGAAGACAATTTCTTCTAGTTGACAGAGCGGTTTTCTTAGATAATTTTCACTGTTATTGTTAATGATTACAAAATAAAAATAAAAATAAAAACAAAATAAAAAGTGCTTAAGCACAGATTGCGCTAAAAGATTTTGACGCTTCCCATATTCAGAGTAAAATTATACTATCACTATCATAGCATTAGTGTCACCAATTCTGAAAATAATAAGAGTAAAAGATATGAGTGGCCTTAGAAATTCTACTGGGGGAATACGATAAGTATTTTTTGCTGTGTAAATTTTGAGTCAGTTTTTTTATTTAGAAATAAACTTAAGAGAGAATAGTGTAAAATGACTGCAATAGGAATCATTTTAAGAAATTTCTTTTTGAAGCTAAGATTGATTTTCGAGAAACATAGATTTTTACAATGTAAAATTCATTTGGCTCATCTTAAATAAGAGGGCATGAAGATTATAAACCACATGGTACCATGTAGCATGTCCTCTTTGCTCTTTGCTATGTATAGTCAGATACATGCCACCCATTTTAGGAAAAAATAGGGAAGGTATGAGTTGTGGAAATCTTTTCTTAAAATAAAAGAAAATTAGCTTCGACAAGAGCTTTTGATTTTTAATCAGTCAAGAACTTAGTTTTACTGGTTGACGACAAAAACAGCTTTACAGGAGTTGTAAAACATGTTGTTGCAGCTTTTTGAGCATGTGCAAGAGCTATTGTTCGACTTTCAAGGAAAAGACAGCTTCATGTATTTTAATTCTCCAGGTCTTGACTCTTCGTCTTGAATCTCTGGCTATTCTAATCATTTAGTTTTTGTGATATACCTTAGGGTTCTTATCAATGGTTATTTGATATTGATGGCAAAAGATATTTAGATTGTTTTGCTGGTGTTGCAACAGTTGGAGTTGGACATTGTCATCCGTAAGTTTTAAATTATAAATAGCAAATTTGTTGTAGCACCCTCTATTTCGTTTGTTTCCAATATATCGTCAAAAGTTTATATTTTTGAATTGTTTTTTTTTTTTATTCTTGTGTTTTGGAAAAAATCAAACTTTTGGATCAAATATCTAAAATGCTTGAAGATACGAAACCTTTGGTTTTTTTGAGGGTGCATTTAGAAAATGATGACACCACCAATCATCAATTCAATGTGCCAAATGTCGTGGTAATTGCGTAAATAATGTGAAAATTCTCAGGGGAGGGGGGCAGAACCCACAAGTAATTGGAGACCTAAAGTCCTGACCTAAAGAAGACCT
Source organism: Cladonema radiatum (assembly GCA_025330745.1). Taxonomy (NCBI): domain Eukaryota; kingdom Metazoa; phylum Cnidaria; class Hydrozoa; order Anthoathecata; family Cladonematidae; genus Cladonema; species Cladonema radiatum. The sequence continues at coordinate 3,453 of JANSTP010106674.1, read as the reverse complement.
AACAACCTAGAGACCTAAAGAAAGTTAATTATTGCAAAATCAAATTTATGCAGTTCTTAAAAGTTATTTGTTTAATAATTTTATAACAGAGTGGCTCTGCAGAATGTGTTTTATTTACCAAGTGTATTCTGGAAGAATACAAAGATTATCCTCACTCAGGCGTTTATTGCATCATAACTGTCTCTTATTCTAAACAACTCTTATGAAAGAAACACACAAAGGTTTTTTTATTCGTTTTCATAATTTATTTGTGATTTAGGAAAGTTACAGCAGCTCTCAAAAGGCAAATGAAAAAATTATGGCATACAACAAATATCTACTTGCATTCACCCATACATGAATATGCTGAAAAATTAATAAAGAAATTGCCTGAAAATTTAAAGGTATACATCAAAGGTTTGTAAGGATGCAAATGTTATTATAAACTTTGAAAGCATAGTTTTGTTAATATAGTTGTACAGAGTATGATGGTTTTTAGGTTTGTATATTTGTGAACAGTGGTACAGAGGCTAATGAACTTGCAATGAATATGATGAGAATATACACTGGTAATTGGGATGTCATATGTATTAGGTGGGTAACATTAATAGTCTTTTTTGTTCATAAATCTTAAGATCAGAAAAGTTTTGAAATACATAATTTATTAAAACGTAGGAACGCATACCATGGTTCCGGTCCAACAACAACAGGATTGACGGCTGATGCATCATATAAATTTCAAATGCCTTATTCATTTGGAATTCACACGGTTAGCTAATTTTTTAATCGTCTTTTTGAATCCTGTTTTAAATGAACACAATAAAAGAAGGAAAAATCTGAAGTTAATCTTTTTGAACGTTGCCAAAGAAGTAAAGTTTTACTTTCATTCAAAATTATTTTAAAAGATCTGAGTTTTCTCTAACGTAATTTTTGACTCAATTAACCTTAAATGTGATAAAAGATATAATACCTGTTATAATCTGTATACTTGGCACTGGACTTAGGCATATGATTAACTGGTTTAACCCGTTTTGAAGAAGTTTTTGTGAGCCTGGATGTCACTTTAGATTTTGTATTAAATATCTAGTCAGATATTACTCATGTTAGATTTTCTAAATAACTAATCATGCAAGGCACTAGGAAAAATTAATTGGAAAGATATTTTTAAACATTATAATTTTCTATAAAATAACCATTAGATTTTTACCATGTGACATTTTCTTGTTCTACAATTCGATATTTTTCAATTTTTTTAAAATAAAAGAGCCTTAATAAAAAGAGCATTGAATAGTACAGTTTTTGTGAGAACAAGCACCTCACTGATCTTTTCTGATCACTGTGAAACAATTTGGAATAACATAATGCAGGTATGTTACTATGTAGGTATGATATGCGTTGATAGCCTATTATTGACAACTTTTGGCTTTTTTTTCCAAAGGTCTCACTAGGATGCATCATATAACTGAGACCATAGTCTGTTGTCAACTCTACAGACTCAGGCTTCTTCAGCCCTCTGAATCGAATTGTCCAGAGTTCGCTAAAATCCTTAAAACAAGATCGGCAGAGGGTAATTTAGGTTGGCAGTCAGGTTGGCATTGCTGTTTGATGTCCACAATTCAGAGGGCTGCTTCTTGCTATGATGAAGGAATTTTGTTATCTTGTCATTCATACTTATTTCTCCTACTTTTTTTTATACTTTTCAACCATGATAACTCCTGTTTTTTTCTATTGCTTTTTGAGACACTATTTCACAAGGTACAAAGTGTCTTTTCTCTAAAGAAGATTTTACTTTTTACTATTTCTCTCAATACAACTTTTTACATTTCTTGTTTTCCCTAGACATCTGTATCCTGTGATATTTCATTATATTGCCCATTTGATTTTTTTAAATTTATCTAATAAGATTTTTTGAGGCCATAAAATAAATCTTTGACGCATGAGAAACAATCAGATTTCACATTAGATATTCTTTATTAGATTTTTTTTTACTAATATCTGATTAGATATCTATTGCCAAATCTAATAGTGGCACCCGAGCTTTAGTATTTTTCCTGACTGCTTCATGTTTCAAAACTGTAATTTATTTCAACAGATTTTTTGATTTTTGATATTTCTCACTTTTTAAATTTAATGACTCATTGATTTTTTTCGTTTTCATTTCTTGATTTCAAATTAACGTGATATGAAAAATTTTTGTTATATTTTTGAAATGTTTTCCCTATTGAAATTATGAATACAGTATACACCCGATAAGTGGAGCCCCAGATAAGTGGAACAAACTTTCCCAGTCTCTTGGTTTAACGAACCTTTCTTATTTTAGTCGAATAAGTGAAACCCTCGATAAGTAGAACTTTCAATCACTGGAATCATATTTTTGGTTCAGTGAACTATATTCTTTCACATGAGTGGAACTTTTTCCAATATCCATTGAAAAAAAGGCTTTTGTTCGAGTATTCTCTCGAGATATTTTATTTCTATCAATAAGCGAAAACAAAAAGTATATAACAGTGGCCAAAATTTGGAGATAATAGCAATGCAGTCTTCTAAAGCAAAAGATTTCAGAAGAACAAAATTGCAAAAAAAATAAGCCAAAATTTTGATAAGTGGAACTCTTTGCACGCTTTCACTGAGGTACCTCTTATCGAGCATATTGGACTAAACATTTGATAACTGGAATGTTTTTGGTCCCATGGAGGTTTCACTTAATGAGCGTATACTGTAGTTATTTTACAAATGGATTGGTGGATTTTCACTCAGATGATTTCATTTTTAGACTGTAAATCCAAATGTTTATCGAGGCGCATGGGGAGGTGCAAACTGTCGTGACTCTCCTGTTCAGGTGAGATCAGATATTTTATTTCTTTTCAGTAAACAAAGAGAAAGTTAATGTGAGTAATTTCGGACGGTAATGTCAGCAATGTCAGAAAGTATTTTTTCTTAGGATCGAAAACTTCTCTTATCAGATATTTGCCTTGAAACAATCATAGGGTATTATACTGTTTTGTAATCAAGATGCTTAAATCATTCAAAAGCTGGAAGAAGTCAATATCAATAAATGATTGTTCACGTTTTCTTAAGGGTTTTTTCAAATTTTGAATGTTTACATTACTTTTTCTCATTTTTTGAACAGCATTAAATAGAATTTGAACAATATTTTGCAAATAATCTTTTTTGATTTTGGAAAATCCCATGGTTTCTTGCCCCCCCTCCCCTAAAATATGGGGGACCTTAATTTTGGGTTTTAAAATAAGGGGGCAATTTTTTAAGTATCAAATATAAGGAGAACTTTTGCTTTAGAGAAGTTAAGATTTCTCAAAGAGAATTCTTAAGAGCAGTAAAATAAAGCTTGCCAGTAAAAAATAATATTTTATCTGAGCTTTGTTTTCATCTGTTCAGATTTTTAACACTTCCATTTTAAAAACTTATTGTAAAGTCAGTGAAAATTAGCTCAAAAATTTGATACTATTCTACACC
>JANSTP010106673.1:0-23393 GCA_025330745.1 Cladonema radiatum | reverse complement strand
TAAACTCCAATAATTATTATTTATGTAACTTCTCTATAGATCTAGATTAAGAGGTTCAGGTAATTCATGGAATAACATGCAGCACGTCAATAATAGCAACTATAGCATTAAAAATGGTCAAAACTTTCCTGTTACGGAACAACCTGATTCATGAATTAAAACAATTTTGCCTTGATTATCCTTGATTATCCTTAAAAATGTGTTCTTGATATCTTATGATTTTCTGTACATGGCTAAATATATATGACCAAGTAATTCCAATTGTTGACCGATTTTCATATTGAGAAATAGGCAAATGTACATATACATTTCAAATTTGACGATTGGAACATCTGGCAAACATTTTGAGTCATCTTTAGAATAAAGTAATGCATGCAATTATATCAGAGAAAAAAACTTAGCAAAAGGTCCTTCTCTGAGTCCATTTGATTATTCATAACATATTTATATTGTTTGCTTGTATGTTTCTTTGCTTCTGTTTTGTTACAAAAAAAAATATAAAGAAAATTATGGGAAAAATTTGTAAAACAAAAATTGGTTTGCAATGTATAATAAAAACTTGACATATTCAAATACAGGTAAATACAAAACATCTGTTGTCGATGACAGGGATAAGAACCATAAAGAACCTTATTTCTATTGTGGCCCTTTGAAATGACTGTAGGTTGTTAACTGACGAGAAACAGAATTTTTCTTTTGAGAAACAGAAGGATATCTTCAGGTTGTTATTTCCTGCAGTAAATATAAGGACCTTTCTTTGGAATTTGCTAGCCTATTATGAATGTGATGACCCTGTTGGATAAACAACTCAGTATTTTGCCGCTGAAATAAGCTAGTTACGTCCAGTATCTAAATATATGTTGACATTGGACTCAATCCGCCAAAACAGTGTGGATAGCTTGAGGGGGACAAAAAAAATTTGTTCAAAAATTGTGAAAAATCAAATCTAGCAGGCCTGATTCAATCAAGTAAACTGTATTTAAAGATTTTTTTAGTTGATTCAAAAAAGATTTTGTGGATTTATAGCATATAAAAACAAATTTCTCCTTTTAGGAGCTGAAGTTCTCAAATTTTGGGCCATTTTAGCAATTTTTCAAGCTCCTAGCGAAACAATGATGACGTCAATATAAGTTGCCTACTCTAAGGGCTATTTTTTGATTCATGTAAAATGAATCTCATTTAAAGTTCTGTTCCCAAGATAATGGGTAGGGTAAATTTACCTGATTTAGGAATACCAAAAAATCAGTCTCCACAAGGAGTTAATCATATCGAATTTAAAGAGAATAATTTTAGTGGTGAAATCTAAAATATAATGATATTTGAAAGAAGTATATTTCCTATAATGATATTTCCTTTTTCTTAATCAATTTATAAATTCTTCACTGAGAAATACAGTGGTTCTTATATAACTGGGGGAGGTATTATATCGTGAACCCCAAACACGAAACCAAGCTTGACTCCACAGGGCAAATCTCTTGACATAAACTTTGTGCTAAGCTCCCTTGACCTCAACATTCATAATATTAGGAATTGTGAACTCAATGAAGAGATGCCTTACTGTATATAAAATCTCAAACCTTTTCTCTTAAATTTTTATTTAACATCACTAACATCACATCAACATTGTGTTTAACTGATGCTCTATAAATAAATTGAATTTCTTGAAAAAAATACTTTTTTATTACTGATAACTTTCAATAAATATTCTTTATATTATACATAAGATTTAAAGAGATTTATTAGCAAACACACAGTTCTATTTATAGAAGAAAGAAGATATTTTTTTAAAAGAAAGGTAGAATAAAGATAGATAGGAAGGAAACCCCTCATTTAAAAACCTCTGAAAACAAAACAATACAATGAATGAAAATAAAAAGTAAACCCCTGTTTTGAAAAACCTAAAATGGAATGTGAAAAAGAATGTTTGTAGTAAGAATTCAATCTAATGAAAATATAAATTTTTATGATAATACCATATGGCATTTAAGGTAAAATATTTTATAGGAGTGATTTTTTTTCATGCATGACATTTCTCTTTATAAGATGAGTTAATGCAGATAAATAGGAAACATGCATGAGAAACATAAGTTGTATAACCTTTTCATTTTGAGTTTTCAAGTCAAATACGAAGCAGAGAACAAAAAATAAATGGTTTAAAACTTTTGATAGCCTTGCCATTTTGAGTTTTGAAGTCGAATATAAAGCAGAGAAACAAGAAATAAACGCTTTAAAGGGATCCTAAACTAATTTTTGAAAAATTAAATATAAATAACATACCTCTTAATAACCTGAAAAAAGATAACTAAACTTTCTGAAGATAGCTGTAGAAGTCATAAAATAAAAAAATAAATGCTGATTTTGCTGGCTTCCACTAGCCTGCTTCTCTAGCCTGGCTTCCACTAGCCTGCTTCTCTAGCGACTGATGCAAATATTAGCGAAAGTGAAAGTTGTCGCCTCAAACTGATGAAAAGCTGGTCACGTCATGTATTGTAAAGGTGTATTTTCTGTGTACCGAGAAAGTGCAGACTCAGGAAGAAAAAAAAATTTTTCTTTCTTCTTTATAACTTATTTTCAAAAGAAGTATATTCCAAAGATCATTTTATATTTTATCAGCCTCTTTTTGAGTATTGACAAAAATAATTGTTCATAGTTTGAAGTATTTTATAAAAACATAGTTAGACAGTGAACCGTCTTTTAACTATGATAACAATCTTACTTACGAAACGCCCTATTATGAATCTTTGAAAAATCTACATTGCCGTATTGAACATTCAGCAAATCACATAGATTACAATATAGTTAAAAAAAGTCGGCAAAAACTTTAGAGGTCGAAAATTTTAGACGGAAAAAAAAATTAATCACTTTGAAAAAATTTTATAGTCATTTTTTGCAGATCAATTTCCACTATCAAATTTCAAAAGAAAAATAAAAGAAATAGAAACAGCAGGAAAAATATATAATTGTAGAAAATTGACAAATTGCAAAAAATCTCAGTAATAAAAAGATTTCGTAGAATAAAAAGTCAGCAAAAAATTTCGACGGACAAAAGAAATTATTGACATTGCTCGAGTTTTGTCACTTTTGTCAACTTTTTTCTACCGAATAATCTTTTCTCAGAACCGTAAAAACAAGTTCTTTAAAGCATTATCGGGAAATTCGGAAAATGTATGAACGACTGGATTCTAATCTAGTCTTCTAATAATTCTAATCTAATTTCGTCATGGCTTCATCTTTTCCTCTGTCAGCTATCAAATATTTGAAGAAGAGACAAACATAATGCAGCACCATAGCAAAAGTTTAGCTTCTCTTTCCCAACTTCTTTAATTTGATCATCAGTATGAGATATATTTTATTGCTGCTCTCAGAATTCTTACAAACCCCTATGCCGACTCCCCCTGGGAACAAGGTTGCTTCCTCTAATACGCAAGGATTAAATAATATCGATCGCATTTGACACAAAATGGAAGTCCAGAAAAATTAGGGTAGAAATGTTTTTCATAGTGGCAATCGCATAATTTATAAATGGCATATTGAGTAAAAAGTAACTTTAAAAAGAGTTGCTTGAACTAGACTTGCCTCATGTTGTTTTCTAGTCAGATTTTCAAAAGTTGATATGTTACGTCACATTCTCTTGATTTCCTTCGTACGGCATACTATATGTAATGCTTTTGGTCAGCGGTTTCCCAATTCCCACAATTTGTCAAGAATGGAATGGAAGCTAGGCTCCTTCGGCACGCCTTACACATTATATTCGTAGGTGTCTTTAATGAATAAAATAATCAATGATGGTGATTCAAAGAAAATATATCTTTGTCGTATCAACTGTCAATGGTCTGTTTTAAGCTCGAGTAAAAACGTCCAAAGTAAATACCTTATCGGGGAAAACTTTGTTGGGGAAAAATTTTGGCGGATAAAATTTTCTTCACTTCCAGTTAAATTTAACTGCATATAAAAACTTTTTATCTGGGAAAATTTTGGTCAAACTCGAAAAATTTCGTCACTTTTCCCCAACGAAGTTTTCCCCGATAAGGTAGTCCTTTATATTATTATCCTGGATTGAAGGAATTGAAGAAATATACTTAAATTCACTGCTTAGCTCGATTTATGGCAGGGAGATTGAAACCTCCGTGTCTAGCGAACACCTACTGGTTTTAGCAAAAGTGCCCTCGAGATTTGATCATCGCCCAGCCTCAAGAAAAGTGTCTGTTGTTTGGAGGTATCTCCGCTAATTATTGATTCATGCACGCTAGGCACATTCCGCTAAAAAAACCCCTCCGATTTGAGTGAAAATAGAGTCCAATTGTCCAGTTTCCCTGTATATTTGACTTGGTCTCTGCCGTAACTCACCCCTTACCACTCTCTCTCAATTGCCCACCAAAAATCCTTGAAATTGGTTAAGTGCTGTGAAACATTTTTTTTTGAAAGTAATATTAACTATTAACTATAAATTTTCTGCATGTTTGGATTTGAGTTTCTTTCACCTTATCAGTAAATAGGTTGTCGGTTCAATGAATTTTCTACCAATTCCAGTTCTTTATGCAAAAAAAAATTTGAAAAATCTTAGTTAATTAGAACAAATTAAGTTCATTTTCTGAGCCATGAGAGGGGAATTTATTTTGTTAGTTAGCTTATTTCGCCAGCATAAAATGTACATAGAAAAGTATTTACAACTGTTAAAAGATAAAAAAATAAAAATACGCACTGTTATTTATAAGATGCCAGCTTATAAGTAGACTAGATATGTAGTCCAACTTCCTGGGGGAATCGGATTATTTTAACAATTTTTTTTTTTTACTGTATGGAAAATTTTTCTCCAAACTGAACTCGCTCCCGCGGCTGAGATTTTGGAATTCCCCAATTTTCCGTTTTTTGCAATTTTCAAGAATGGACTCAGGGTTATTTTCAAGCAGTTTTCTACTACCGTTTAACGGTAGCTAAAACTCAATCTTTAATTGAGTTTTTAAACTCAAACTTTGGAAATACTGCCCTTCGAAAAGCTCTAAGCTGTAAAATTATGAGAAAGAGATGTATTTCTTTTATGTTTGCTTTGTTTATCTAGATAAGGCTATTGTAAATTAGATATCTAAGAGTTACAAATTCTCTCTCAATAAGGAAAGGTCAATTTTAGGGCTCGTTTTGGTTAAAATTTTCTTTACTAGGCAGCCATGATGGCCAATATACACTTGTAAAAACTCAATCTTTCATCAAAAACGGTAGTAGCTAAAAGTGCTTGGATATAACCCTGTGGACTAGATCTAGTCTAGTTTATAAAAAACTCAGAATAAGACCGGCGAAAAATTAAGATATTTGTTAAACAAGGGAAAAGGGTTAAATGTTCATTCAGAAAATTTTTTGCCTCAACTCGTCACTTGATGACCTTGGAGTTATTGATAGAGAGAATAAATTTGACACTTTTACCACAGACTTATACATATATATCGCCAGTCTTTTCATTGGTACTTCAAATGTTAATTATTAATTGTTAATTAATCATTAAATGTTTGAAAGAAAATTTGGAAAAAGTCAAGAAAATTTGTTCTTTAGTTTTTAATAAAAGCGGAAAAATAAACAGGAATAGGTTTTTGCAAATATCGGGGAAATTGTCAAATCTGAATCACTCAAATTGCTGCTTTCCCAGAGAATCAAAACATTGAAATACACATACGCAAGCTTGATCTCTATGGCTTGATCGAGTAAAAAATATGACACACAAAAAATGCAGACTGAATGGGAAGAGAGCTCAAAATTATTATTTTTGCCTCCCTAAGTCAGGAAAAATTCTATCTTTCATATATATACTGAGAAATAACTTGAAAATCGACATGGTCTGGGCTTAGAGTTATATGTTTTTACAAATCATTTTTTACATTCTCATAGACAGTCTACATATTTTTGCCTGTCAAAAAAATATTATGTAATTGATAAACGTAAACATTGAATTTTCAGAAAACCCTCGATACAGCTTTCATTCAATACAACAGATACAAGCTTTCTTCATTACTCATATTGGGAAACTATCATCCATCAAGTACATAATATGAGTTATGTAAATGACAAAAATTAATTTATAAGAAGAAAAAGTGTTTCTGTTTCTTTTCCACACAGAAACATGTACAGATGTACCTGATCAGGGTTTTCTCATATACGGCGAGTAATTCGCTTACACTACATGACGTCATATTATTATTTTCGAGTGTCAAGCTGAATGAGCGAGTTATTAAAAATTTGCACGAGACAGAAGCAAGAGACGGCAGTTGGAATTGATTTTTAAATTTAGTTTTTTGAATTTTATGGCTTGAATTACTGAAAAAGAGTTTATAAGTTTTATATTTTGAAGGATAAGAACATTTCCAGGTAAGAATGTTATTTCAATTTAGGATCCCTTTAAAAGTTGTTATGAATTTGCAGTTTTGAGTTTTCAAGTCAAGTATGAAGTAAAAATACAAGAAATAAACGTTTTAAAAGTTGTTATAACTTTGCTGCTTTGAGTTTTCAAGTCAAACACAAAGCAGAGAATCAAGATATCAACATTATAAAAGTTGTGAGAACCTTGCCATTTGGAATTTTTAAGTCAATAGAGAAGCAGAGAAACAAGAAATAAATGATTTAAAAGTTGTTATAACTTTGCTGCTTTGAGTTTTCAAGTCATACGCAAAGCAGAGAATCAAAGAGTAAATGTTTTAAAGGTTGTTTGAACCTTGTCAATTCAAGTTTTTAAGTCAAATACGAAGCAGAGAATCAAGATATCAACGCTCTAAAAGTTGTGATAACCTAGCCGTTTTGGAATGTCAAGTCAAATGCGAAGTGGAGAAGCAAAACAAATAAGTTACTTGTAATATCTTGGCCATCAGAGAATATAAACAATAAAAAAGCAAAGAAATAACACACCTGGTCATCTATGTTTATCAAAAGAAAAAAAGATACAAGTTAAAGTTGATCTTTTTTATTTGAGTATAGGTTTTGTATAGGAATATTTGTTTAGCATGCAGATGTTTCTCTGCAGAAACGTATTCATATCTCATAATAGATTGAAAATATTATATTCAAACATAAGAAAAATGTTTAGCATGTGATCCAAAATGTCTAAAAACCAAATTATTACTTTACGGTAATGATAAACTTAATTTCCATCAAAATCAGAATATCATAAATGCTACTATATAATTTTTTTTAATAACTTCTGGAAGGTTTTCCGGACCTTTATTTGGATAATTTCATTGCTTACTTTAGCCCTGTTCTGCTTACTTTTTTCTTTTTAAACCAACTTTATGAGAGGCTAATACACAAATTTTTCTAGATGTTTTTGCATTTCCATTTATTTTGATTTTCTATATACTTTTGATATTTGATATTGTAGTTATTATTATTTTTACTTGATTTATGATTACTGGTATTTTTTATATTTATTCTTCTTATTTTTTTTTCTGTGTTAGGCGTTGTACATTAGGTACACCCTTTGTTTGTACATTAATAATTTTTTAGGAAAAAAAAAAAGAATAAAAAAGAAAAGAAAATTGAATTAGTAATTTCTTTGCGAAATGACAGTCGCAAGAATTATTGTAGTGGTCGCTTAGAGAAAGGCGCCAGTCAAAGTATTTTTCCCCTAGAAACTTCGCTGGTCATTTTATGCAGTGAGGAAGCATTGTTGACCGTCATTGCTCTAAATGTGGCGGACATTGATCAATGTCCGGTTCTTACTTGAAGCCCTGCAGAGAATCTAGAAATCCATCTGTTAATTTGGTGCAGCAAAATTGCTAATATTGCAAAAATTTACAAGTATTCTACCCCTCTTCCTGGGGCAAATATTGATGGCAAAGCCAGTTACTTCTATTAAAAAGTATTGCTTGAGAAGAAAATTGTCTTCAAAAGATCAGCTTGTTTAAAATGAAATTGACTTGGTTATAGTAAAAATTTGGATAAAAGAAAAAAGTTTACTTTTCAATTGTTTTTTGGGAATTGCTTATAACCAGTATTTGGACAAGTGAGCTTCTTTTGAACACAAAGTGTTGGCTGTGAAAAAGAAAGAAATCTTTGAACATAAATCACTGTCTTGAAAAACCCAGAATAAGTTTTGTATTAATAAATTTGAAGGTGAAATTCTCATTATTCCTCTGTATTTTTTTTTTTTTTTTCAAATAAATAATTAAAATTAAGTTTGAAATTCTTTAATACTAATTTATTTGTAATTACGTTCTTGACTTCAGAGTGCAAGAACAAAACAGAAACCAATAAAAGAAAAGTAAAATGTCTTAAAAAGTCAATTTAATACCACTAGACAATAGCCTCAGTATTCACGTCAGCATTTGTTGATTGGCAAGATGATATTAGAACACAGATACAGCCTAATAATTCATCTTGAAATGTAACTTACAACAAAAAACTTCTTTTCGCATTACCCGGAAGTGTGATAAGAGATTTTATTGTAAAATATGATCAAAAACATCTGGCGGTTACAATATCAAATTAGATTCTTCTTCCTAATTTCCTAAATACAGAGGAATGAAGGAAAGAAATATACTCTCACTAATAACAAAGCTTTTCCAATCTACAGAAAACTTCTACAGATTCAAAATCAAAATTTTATCAAAATGGGGAAGTAGCTAAACTTATTTTAAGATACCTTTTTGCTCTATAATGCAGCAGCTCTTTTGCTGACTTCATTTGCTTCTTTCTCTCTCAGCACTTCAGCCTATGCCTGATAAAAAACTGAACATCAAGAGATAGAAACATCAAGCAAAAAAGTATTTGTAAATAATATTTTAACTAAGAAAGAAACCAAAAGATTATCAATTTATCAAAACTCATAACATTCAAGTTTTAGTTTTGGACTGCATTTAAGTCGAAATGAAAATAACAGAAACAGACCCCGAACAGTTTCATGCAACTAAATCCAAATAATATTTTGTATTTAATTTCTGTTTGTTAAACCAGGGAAATGTAAACAAAAAGGATTGCAGGTGCGAGTTAGTTATGTCCCTTTATTGAAGAACAAAAAGCAAGCCTTAGGTACCTGAAATTTAAAACAATGCACTGTAAGTAGGAAAAATCTCTCAGATAAACTAAAATAATAAGGTTTTAAAGCACATGTTTATCTATTCTAAAACTCATAAGGGACTTTTTGTAAGGGACCCTTCATATTTGATTTCCAAATATACAAAATAATAAAAAAAGCATAGTTTAGCATTAGAGAACGAAAGAAAAATGCAAAATCCAAAGTAAATTTGAAAAATACTTGTCAGGGTAGTTTTAATATTAAAAAGAGACATAAGATTATATCTATAAAAACTGTTGATTCAATAGCCTCCACAATATCTTCTCTTTTCATTAAGATAAGAAATTGTTTCACTGATGGCCATTTCAGTGATGGTGTATGTTGCAAATAATTCTCAAAACAAAACACAGCTTGATCAAATACACTACTGCAACTTATGTCAATGGCTTCATGAATTTGGGCTTTGGTAACATCCAGCAATTGTAGAAAAACTTTCCAATATTCTCCCAATCCAGAGAATAAGTGGTAGCTCAGCAGCAGCAAATTTTTTTCTAGAAACAAAACATATTTCAAACTTCAAATCTCATGAAAAGTAACAAGACCACATTGACAAGACTTTTGAAAATATATTCCTGCCTTTTTATAAGTTCTTGATAAATTCCTAATAGAAAGTAAACTTTAAGACTATTTAAGACATGAGAATTAGGAAATAATTAAGAGTTACGAAAATGAAGAATAACAAAGTGCTTATACAATTTTTATCTGTCCCAGAGAAAGAATCCTGAAAACATCCTGGAATGCCAAAAAATAATAAAATGTCTTTCTGGAGTTTATAAAAATTGACTAATTTAATTGGCTACAATATAAAAGACAGAAAAATCTAAAATCTAATCTAGTGTAACTCTGAGACTACTAAATAAACCAAAACAATATTTCAATTTGCCTGCATTTCAATGGCTCAATAGAAAAAAAAAATGGATAAAAAAACAGCAACCATGAATCTCATTGTTTTACAGCTATTAATTAACTTTAAATTTACTTTCAATGACTCTATGAGATCTTAAATTTATATTACAACCTGTTGACAACAAGTCAATATAACAGTAAAAAGAACATATGAATCCTGTCTAAAATGACAAACCTCTTGAACAACTCAAGATAATTATCAAACTTGGAAACCCTCCCACCAATACCAAAATGAAAATAAAAATGAACCACCAAAAGAAAAATAGTGGAAACGCAAAGGTGCTTATTTCATGAAAAAGTGGCTTTCTAGTAAAATCACATAGTTCCTTGCTTTTGTACATGACATGTTTCTTCTTCTTACAAATGTTTTCAAAATCATGTAGTTTTTCAGCTGTGGATATGCAATAAGATGCGATCAAAGATATCTGCTTTGCCAGGCTTTTATGTCATCAAAAATATGAAGAAAATTGCATACAGTTCCGTTGCCTTTTTTAAATTCTGGAATAATTCTCTTTACAGCCTTGGATGTTATAGATCAATGAGATAATGATCTTTGATATTTTTTAACAGATCGGATCTTGAAAAAAAGTAGCAACAATTCATGGTAGCTATGAAACAACAGAGGCTGACTACGCTTTTCACCATAAAACATATAAATAAAGTATAATACTTCATATTTCAATAGTTAAGAATCTGAATACAAACCTTAAATTCATTTCTGTGAACTGGATCAAAGCTAAAAGTTTATCGTTTACAAAAAAATAAATTGCTGCTGTTGTTGTTTCATCAAAATAATAAGATTGTAAAGATGACTTTCCTGATATTATAAAAGTGCAGAACTTCATAATTTTCAAATTCATTAGGAAGTCTAACATTGAAAAAGCTGCATTTCTGTTTGCCACATGAAAAACCTTATTCTTCAGAAAAAAATTGTTAAGCAGCTCTTGCTTTTTCTTACAATACTGCTTTATGAAACACTGATAATCGTCTGTTTCTCCCCCCCCCCCCACTAAAAAATTGGATAATTTACAATGGAATAAGGTAGATCACTGCCTTCTATTACCCAAAGGATTAATCACCAGTAAGGAGGAGAAAGTGAGTAATTTACTGGAGTCCACAGGACGATGGAAAAGTATTCACATTTTATCCTCCTAACAAGTCATCAATTGTTAATTTCACAACAAGAATAGTTATCATTTTAGAATAGTTTTAAAGGAAGAATACTTATTTGAGAATAACTCTAAATCTGTTTTCTGCCTATATGCTTCATCTTATCCTTCACTCTATCTCTAGGAAGATAGATGAGAAAACGAACATCTTGCATTGCATTTTATATAACAGTGTAGTGATTTAATTGTACTCTTCTTTTGCCTTTTCAGCTAATCAGATTCGAGTAATTTCGCACTGTTGACAGTTATCAATGAAATTAACTCTTTTTTGTGGACATCAATCAGTCTATTATTGTCTATATTTTGTGGAAGAGAATGACAAAGTTTCTGATTTTTCAATGTCTAATAAAAACACAGTTAGCTTTCTTTGAATCATTTAACAGCCCTTGAAGTCGCAGACTTGCACATGATATTACTATACCACTATTTAGAGAAACTTGATTTTATCCTGAACATTTCATGGACAACTGAGGTTTAGAAATTAATATACAGTGTTACCAAAAATTATTAAAATTATTGGTATTTAGTAACAAGGAATTAAATTTCCATTTTTTTCAAAAACAATCATACCAGCTGCAAGCAGTGCAAAGTTGTATTGGCCTGCCAAAACAGTCCCAGCAAGAGATTGCTACGCAAGGTTGGCAAAGTGCTTTTCGTAATTCAAAATATGGAAAATATTGATAAGTTAAAGATCCTTGAAACAGTATTTTCAAGAACATTCTAAAATGTTCTATTCTTAATTGACTTACCTATTAACAATAGTTTACGTAGTTCTAATTTTCCAAGTTTCATTGTCCCTATACTAAATTTTGTGATAAACTTCCATATAAATTTTAACATGGTGGCAGACATGGTATCTTGTCTCAAAAAATGGCAGTGTTTTTGTTTTGGGCATGGCCACGACATATGCACATATGACTTTTTCAAAAATGGAATCACAATTTATTGTAAATATACTAATAATGCTAGATTTCTATTGTTGCTTTTCCCATTTTTCTTTTGGTTCATGTCTTTTCATAAATATCTTCAGTACCTCTCAACTTTCAAAACCTCCTTTGAATTTAAAGGAAAAGAGAACGCTTTAAAAATATAATACAAAAAAGTAAACCTACCAGAAAGATTTTTGATATCAACATTTTCAAGGATTGTATCCATATCAACAGTTTTTCCTTTGTTTTCTTTAGACTATCAAATAGTACTTCTATTTTTCAATTCAAAAACTAAAAAAGAAATTATGCACATACACAATGTTTTTAAAAAAACATCACAGCAATAGAGAGTATCAGGTTACAAAATTAAACTTTATATGTTAGAAATCAGTCACTGGATAATTCAGGAATGAAACACTTTGAAGCTCTAAAGATGACTTAGAAACGCTACTAAAATTTTGTTTTTCACTTTCAAAAAGGAGGTTATCATGATCAATAAGGTTACTTCTAACAATTTGCTTTTAATTTTCCTTTTGTGATAAATCTCTTCCGTAACATAGACAAGAATTATTCATGAAAAAATCAATTTTGTTAAAAATTATTATATTTAATATTTTTAAGATCTTTTGTAAATCAATTATCAACTCCCTTAAAAGTTTGTCTAAAATAACACCTCTGAAACATTTTAACCCTTACAGAGCCAGCTATTTTCACAAATGAGGTTTTTTCTAAAGAAAAAATTTAAGGATAAGACTTGCTGTACCTCACAAACTAGAGCCTCCTAGAGCTTGGTTTTGGCCTCATCAGAAAGAGCATGCAGTTTCCTTCAAGTGAGGCCCCTAGTAGTTGCCTTGGGCATTTTACTATGGCTAACAAGGAGCTACACTCCTTGCCACCCTCGTTTCCAGACTAGTCCGTGTTTGGTCCTCTAAGGATTAACCCTATTTTACTACCCCTCCCCCCTCCCCAGGAAACATTTTTTAGTAACTTCTGTTGTGGTTAATATTTTTTGATGAAATTTTGACTGAGTGTATAAAATTTATTTTGCACTCAACCATGAAAAAACTTTGGGGGGTCTGGGTCCTAGTTGCTAGCTATGACGCCATAATGTGACCTTGGTATAGCCATTTTTCAGCACTATTAATTATAAAATCAGTTTTACAGAGTCTTATGCCTTAGTACTGCAATGTATTAACATACTGTTGTGACATAAGAAGTCGGGTATATGTCGGAAGTATTTTGACGTTGTTTTGACGTCATAATGACATCACACATCAAAAAAGCTGAGAAAAGGTGAAAATTCGGTTTTTCAAGATTATGATGACATTGTGGCTGTTAAAATAATGGTGGCATATTCAATTTATGGCTTTTTTTGCAGTTAGAGATTAGACCCACAAAAATTTCTGAAAAACATTTCCCCTCGGAAATGCCCTCGTTTGTGTCTGAAAAATTTTTTTGGGAAATTTTATAAAAATTTCCTTAAAAAATATTGTATCTATTATAACTAAACCAAATATGAAGTTCTAGGTCATTTTACAAGTACAGATATGACTATATTGACACAATTTTTCGGCATTTTTGATGACATCATCACTTAACCATGTGACCTTAGGGAGCCATTTTTGAATTTTTCGAAAGTGCTCATGGTACTTTATATCTGTGCAAAGTTTCATTTCATTTGGTTAAGTATTTCAGGATTTAAACTGGGGGGAGGGTAGTTTTTACCCCCCTCCCCCCAGGTGTTTAACGTCCATGAAAAAGCCCAGGTATAATAGGGTTAAATTTTTGCAAAATACATTCTTGCAAATAAAAAATACAATTGCATGAAACTTGGGATCAATAAAAAATTAAAATCAAATAGAAGCTATATTAAAAGTCCAAATTAGTAAAAATCTATGATATAAAAATGGATTTATGCTAATGCAATACAAAAATTCAGTAATAATTCTTCAAAAGATAATAACTTTTTTTCAAAGGCCAAACTTCTATGAAAACTAAATAATATAAGTTCTTGAGTTGACTAAGGGCATAAGATTTTTCCTAGCCCAGTTTCGCTTTTTTCTCTCTAGAATTGCCGTCATAGAGATTCTATAAAAACTGAATTAACAGGCCCAAAATATCCCTATCTGAATGTATCTATTCCAGGATTTATTCCAGAAGACTTAAAATGTTTTTCAGTTTTACAGAATGATTTTTTGCCACAATGACACCTTTTCAAATTTCTATCCACAAAGTCACATGATAGAGGAAATTTTGGTTTCTAATTGCATTGATCCTAATAAACCTAGCCTTTTCGTGGGCAATAGACTCCTTGGGGGAGAAAGGAGTAAACACTTAACTAATTGAAACAAAATTTTGCCCAGATATAAAGTATCATTAGTACCTTTTTAAAAATCCTAAAAGGGCCCCAGGGTCACATGATCTTTTGGTGGGATCATGAAAAATATTAAAAATGCTGTATTTTTACTCTTTACAGTTATTTTGGTGAGTCATTCAGAATGATTTGGAATTTAGTACATTGGTACATTTATAGCAAAAAGAATATACTTAAAGGAAAATTAAAAAGAAAAAAAATTAGAAAAAATTAAATAACTCTTTTAAACTCTTTTTTCATTAAAGATAAACATTTTTAAAGCAAGGAGGTTTTATCATTAACAAAAAGCTAACATAAGCAACTGTTAGCTTTCTGTGATGTTTTTAACAGGTCAAACCATTATTTCGTTATATTATAATTAAAATTTTCACAACATATCCCCAATTACTTGTCCTACAACTTCATGTTAATGCATTTGACTAATAAAGCATAAGATACAATAAAATTGGTTTTATGTTTGTTTAGCCTACAAAATGATAATAAACACCAAAACACTACTTGAATTTTGATTTTTACTTTTCAAATTGGGTAGTAGTAATCAAAAGGTTACTCCCAACATTTTTACTTTTGATCATATTCTTCTATGATGAACTTTCATGTTTTTAAGTTCTTTTGTCAACCAACCAGAACCAACTCTGATCAACTCCCAAAAAACAAATTCTAAAATAATTTATATCCATAATACCGTAATGCCTCACTTTAGCACCCTCTCATATAAGCGTCCCTCTCGAATAAGCGCCCACACTGTATTTGAAATTATTGAATAAGCGACCCCTTTGAATAAGCGCCCATCCCTCAAATAAGCACCCACCCTTCAAGCTTTAGAAATGGGCGCTTATTAGACTTTTGGATGAAATTATTAACAAAAGCCGAGGACAATTGGCAACAAATATTGAATTTGCAACAATGTTTCACTATTACTTTCAATATTATTTGTTTTTGTGACAGAAGAAGAAAAGAAGTGTCTCAATCAAAAATGCTTTCATTACTTTTGATCTTCTTAAATTGGCTTCAAATCTATTTTTTTAAATAAGCGCCCCCCCCCTCGTATAAGCACTCCCCCTCGAAAAAGCACTCACCCAAGAGCCTCAACAATTCTATAAGCATACGGGCACTTAATCGAGGCATTACAGTAATCTACGTTTACAAAAAACAATCTTGTTGTAATTACCAAAAAACATAGAATGACTTTAAACTCCGGATGAGCAAAAATTCATAGCAAATAACATTAGAAATAAATATATACTAAGAGTCATTAACTCTGTCATGAGACAAAAAACTCTGGAAGGTTATCCTTTGTGTGTAAACATGCCCCTAGAACAAGTTAAGTAAAGGTTTAGATTTGAGAGAAATGAAAAGAGAAATGAATATATTCTTTTTTTTAGCATATATACAAGGAAAAAGAAGACCCAAAGGAGGGACAATCCTCAAAGACGGGCCAATAAACCTAGAAACACTCAAGTTAAACAAGGACAACACAGCACAAAATAAAAAAAGACTAATAAAAATATACAATAAATAAGCTAATAAGATAAATAATAAATAAAGCTAAATCAAATATACTATTTTCCATATGAACCGTCAACAAAACATTTCTAATTTATTTAGATATGAACTAGTTCACCTTTGATGAGCCTCCACCACAGTAGAATGGTAGTTAAGTAAAAAGCGGGACCTGGATATTTAGCAAAATTAGTATATGTTTAGAAGTTCCGATGTCAAGAATTTCCTTATATCAGAATAGTTTAAAACCTTCTGTGTGATGAATAGTTTAAAACCTACTTCCTTTCTGTGTGATGCTACAAAATCATTCCAGTCATTTCTACATAAATAGGCAATAGAGAGATTTCCAAATTTATGAGTTTGCGTTCTTATTATATCAAGTTGTCCCTTCACTGGCCCCCTTGTATTGTAATTGTGTGTCTCATTACGAAATTTAAATTGTTCTGTAAATTCATGTGGCAAAAGACCAGAATCCACCCTTTTCATCTTGAAATACACTTTTCTCAAAAAATCAAACTCTGTAAACAACAAATTAGATTACTGAAATTAGAAACCAGACAAATCTGTTAAACCCTCATACTTTCGGTGTTAAACAAGTTTGATACCAGATATTCTAGTAAAATTCTCTCAATCTCATTGGCTGTTCATAGCTTTGGCGTCAATATAAGTGACCATAAAGTGGCCAATAGCCAAACCTCCTCAATTTTCTTTTTAAACTTAGTACTTTTTTGGTTGATCTAAGGAGACTGGGACTTAGTCTCAGTAAAATATAAAAGAAGCACAAATTCTACTAAAGATCAGTTTGAACTTGAGATCAACGAAAAGGTACTCCGAGTGAAGACTAAACGAAAGGAACAAACACAGAAATCGATCAAAGGTTTCTCACAAGAATTACCCAAAAAGGTGTGGCATTAAGTCTCTTGTAATTACTTTCATTTGTTTTCTCTTTTGCTCTCCTTTTCTACATATTTTCTGAAACGTAAAAAGAAGTTAAGAACCAGTCACCTAACACTCTTAACATTCTGCCAAGCAAACTTAGAAAGTTAGACTCTCCCATGTTGTAGACAATTCTATTAAAGAGGGACTGTCATAGTTGGATTTTTTTACCGATCAGGTGGACCAGGCAGCATTAATGACTAACCGATACTTCATAAGCTGAAAATATTTCCCAATCATCCTCAAAAAAAGATTGAATAATTTTGAACAAAAATTGAGTTTATAAGTCACAACAAAAAATAACTACACAACTGTTATTTGTTAACATAATTATAATTCGTATGCTGATCAAAATGAATCAATGATTGAAATAGGCACCAGTAGTTGGATTTTTCTGATCAAATTATGATAACCGCTGATCAGTCAAATACTCATTTCACAAGAAAAGTAGATCATTTTTTTGCAATATTCATAGATATATCATATTTCATTCATAATTTTTTTCACTAAAAAATAATGGAGAACAACTTTCAAAATATCTGCAATGAATACACTATTTTTATTCTTTTACTTAATCACAAGTTAAAAGGCAAAAATAATGTTTTCAGACCTAAAAAATGTTTCTCTTTATTTATTTCATTTGTCTATGCTTTTCACATAATTAACAAAATGAATTGAACAGCTGTGGCCCATCTTTTTCCTTTCGTTAAAATAACTTGCCAAAAAATAGAAGTGAATTAAATGCGTTTCTTTTATCTTTGTAAGCAAAAAGAGTTCATGATTGTTTCAATTAAAACTTCCTTGCGCAAATTATCAATGCAATGTTTTCTTCAAATGGAATATCGAATAATGTTTTTATTTTATATATTTATATCTTTTGTGACAAGGAAATAAAGATTGTGTTATAACCTTAAAGGAATATTTCATTATGCAATAAACTTAGAGGAAAACTTAATTGCACTATAAACTTTGAAAAAATTTTAACTATAATGTTTCGGAAAGCCTGTCTATAAAAACTCAACTTCGTTAATCTTCAAAAGAAATCCTCGCTATGCTATGTGCTTTGAGAAAACCCTTCACTACTAAATAAAACTTTGCAAAATCTGCAATGTGCCATCAACTTTGTGAAAATGTTCGTTGATATATAAACGTTTGTGAAACTCTTTGCTACGTTGTTAAAGTCAAGAAACTTTTATTTTTTCAAATCAAAGCTCTTAATACCACAACTGGACACTATTCCACCCATAGAATAGATTAGGTGTAAATGTTAAAACAAAGCTCTGAAAATAAAACTCTAAGAATCAAGAAAGAAAGCTTTCTCATCAAAACAAAACTCACGTTATCACGTTTTTAGTGTTATTACAACAAGGTGGAAAACCTATTTTTGCCCATTTGAAATAGCTGAAATAGCTATTTTAGAGCATTCAGAATGCAAAACTTTCTTTGCCACACAACCATGGTGGGTGGCATTAAAATGTCTGACCAACTAAGAATCCCTTATTTCAAACACTGTGAATGGTATTTTGTTCTTTTTATAAAATGATTAACATATTAAGACATTTTCGTATTTAAACAGAATTTTTAGCCAATCAGAAATAAACTGACAAATTCTTACTCGTTTATGACTTTATTATTTTTAGAACAAAAATAATACTCAAATAAATAAATAAAAAAATAATACAAAAAAGGTCTCTGGATATAATTCAAAAAGAAGAGATTTTCAGGGGAAATGTTGTAGCTTTTTGTAATCAGTGCCCACATGCTATTTGAAATATAGAACAAACGAACAAACCATGACAGTGCCCTTTTAATTCTTCAATATATAATAATCTTTTCTTTTTTGAAAACCTGTAACATCATGAAAATCTAAACCTCTAAGATAAGATAACAGATTAACTAAGTTCCACAGTAACTTCTGACTAAGCAAATTTGTATCCCAGTTTTGCTCTTTTCTTTCGAATATCGCTATCATTATTATTGATGTTTTAAAAATGCTAAAACTGAATTATCAGGCCTGGGCTGGCCCTTTCAGGGTAGAATCCAGAGTAAATTTGGACAGCTGTTCTGCTTTTTATATTACCGAGCACTTGCCAGAAAATGTTAATCCTAGGTCAGGCAATAAGTACCTTTTTTTCTTCGATTTTTTGCTAATATCAAACAACTATTTCATTCAGAAAATTGAAGTTTTAAAGAAAAAGCTCTTCTCTTTTTTTTTCCGGGGGAGGGGGGAGGGGCATTTTTTTGGGTGTCCATTACCTTTGAAGGTAGTCGTTTTTGCTCTGGAATATATTCTGCTTTTCTAATATCTTTAACAAATCATTCCAGAAAATTACTGTTTTTCAGTTCTATAGAATAATATTTAACAAAAATGGAAGCTCTTCAAATCCAGTAACAATAGTCATCTCACATTATGGCAAGGATTTAGATTTTTAAAATAGCATTAACATTATATATCCGAATTACTTGTGTCACAACTTAATGTAGATTGGCAATATGAGTAAAAACAGAGTTTGATAAAAACACATAAGATACTATAAAATTTGCTTCATACTGTCTATGCATTTTATAAACTGAGTCCAAATTTCATCAAAAATACAAACTAATATGAGAGTTATTAAAAAGGATCAAGGGGGGAGGGGGCTTTACTTTAATAAAAGCCAATAAAGACTAATAAAAATTATACTTAAGTGACACACTGGTCTGGAAAGGTTTAGCTATAACATTAAAATTCACTGACTGATGACAGTTGGGTACTTTTTAAACAGTGAATACAGTTTTTTGTCGAAACCTCTGCAATTTTTGTTTGAGTTTCGGATTTTGTTTGTGTTTCCAGATAATAATTTCAAAAGACATATAATCAGTCATGCATGCACATAAATACACCTTGTATTCACTATATATGGAAAGGCATGAACCACCAAATGAAGTATTGAAATGATAGAGACCTGTAACTATAAGTCCACATACACTGACAAAAACGCAACACATTAAGCAGGTTAATTGCTTGTGTGTTATGGTCATCTCAGAAAAAAAGCACTACCGATTTCCTGACACAACATACCATGTCTGCAACCATGTTGCAAGTTGTAAGAAGAAAATTATAGAGAATTTAAAAAGGCTCAAATAAATACAACCCGAACCAGTGCAGTATCAAACTGAGAAGACAAGAATCACTCTGGATACATTAAATATATATATCACCAAAATCCGGACAAGTAAGCACCATCTGCTCCATCAATGGCACCCGTCAGATTCAAATGGTATGTATGGACAATATAGAAGAATGACATACACAATTACATGCACACACAAATACACAATAATAGCAATAAAAATAATAATGAAAAATTGAAAAACCGGTTATTATAAATATGCAATTTAGATATAGAAAATTAATTATGAAGGCCAGATTACGTAAATTGACTTATCTCACAACTTTACTAGGAATATTAATGGCTTTATGAAGCATCGTTACATTGATGGAAATTTATGAATTACATTGATGAAATCATTTCTTTACAATTTTTATAGTTCACAATTTTTTTCATTGAGATAAAGTCAAGAAATATCGTTGAACACTAAGAACACTATTGTTGGGACACTAAAAGCAAACAGAACAAAGAGAAAAGGTATGAAAAAAACATTGCAAGTTGCGAAGCAGAAGAATAAAGGTGATACTATTGTGCCATACAATTAAGAGCTAGTTATAAAGGTCTTAGACTGAAAAGTTACTACAGTTATTTGCTCTTACCCTATGCCAATATTCCATAAAAAACATATAAGGATTTTACAATTAGTTTTGACCACTTATTCCTAGACTAACAGCAGTAACAAAGCAAGGCCATCCCAAAGTTTTTTGCTTGGAGTTATTTTAAAAAGAACGCAAATGGTGAAAATTAGATTTAAAGTTCTATCATTATTATTACTCAAAAAATCATCATTTTTTTACTGATTTGAAATTTTGAATAAACACATAAAAGACTGAATCTAATTCATGGCTTTAATGTTTTGATAATTGGACAATAGAAATCCAGAAAAGTTTTGCTCAGCAATCATTAATTCAGAATTAGCAAATTTATCTTGTATATCAAAGTTAGCTCCAAACTTTAACATTGATTCTGTTATTGCTAGCAATCCATTATCCACAAAAATATGCAATGAAGTTTGTAAATTGCCATTTCTTACATCACTGTCAGCATCATTGTCTAATAATAGTTTTATAACATTCACTTTTTTTTCTTTTTTTCATCACCATCAAAGCCAGTGCTTCTCCAATTTTCACATGGTACATTCAATGGAGCTTCTAACACTGGACATGGACATCAACATTATTATTGATTAAAAGGTGTACAATATCTAATGAGTCTTGGAAAACTCACTGTGAGGAGGCATCTCATGTTCAACATTCATAACATTTACATCTGCCTTATTCATCAACAAGAGCATTGTAACAAAAATATCTTGACTTTCAACAGCAAGGTTTCAATGCGGACCTCTTATGATTATTCAATAAGCTAACATTAGCCTCGAAACCTAGCAGCGCTTCAGTAATTGTTTCATTATGTGCATTTCAAATTCTTCAAAGGAAAGGGGATAGTTTAAAAAATATGAGTTCAATTTGAGTTGTTGTCAGGAAATTCTTTGCTACCTCTGGACCTACACTAACAAAAAATTTATTAAGCATCTCTGCTATCTCTGATAGCTCATAAAGATTTTAGATGAAAGGTAATTACTTGTTTTGACTTTTCCAATTATTTCTGTCATTAAAGCGCTAATGTCAAGTGAGCTCAAAAAGATAATATAATGTAACATTATATTACACTTTCAGAAGAAAATTCATTCAGCGGTAGCTCATTTGCAGCATGCTTGACATTGCTGCTTTAAGTCTGATGTCTAGCATGAATTGCTTGAACATTCTTCAAATATACCGCAGTATTACAAATTCTTCGTTTTTTTCTTCAAACTTTCAAATTTGTTTTCATAGATTTTTATATTTCTTTAAAGATTCATCAGACATTTTCTTGAGGTACCGGATGTAACATTATTGTTTTGTGATTTCTGCTTATCCAGGGAGATGGCGCGGTTTTAGGATTAATCAATACCTCTTTTAATGCAAATGATTTTAATGCAAAAGATTTCAATAAATTTTTAAATGAATTCATCATTAAGTCAAAAAACTTTAATGAAGTGTTCTTTGTTGTTTTTTCCTATTTTTTTTCCATTCAGGAAAAGACATTCTTAACAAAATAAGTGAACTGGTGTCAAAGTGTCAACATGAAAACAGACACATTTTATGTAATCATAGACTCAAACCAAATAAGTGACGTCATTTAACGTGAAACTATTGTAAAGGTTTTTATATATGCTTTAACATTTTTTTCATACTTTTGTTGGCTGAAGATCGAGTAAGCATGAAACTTGGATTATCCACCCTCTATTATAATATATAGATCTCTATTATATACAATAGTATTGCGCACTTTTAAGCGACGAATTCAGCAGAACTGCTGTTATTAAATGATATAAATAGATTTTGAATTTTGTTTTATACCTTTCCTTTGGCAGAAAATTTGAGAATCTGCACAAAGCCTTATTACATTTTCATTTATTTTAAAGGAGTTACGTGTCTGTTCACAAATTTTAGGTCTTAAACTTCTAAATTTTAAGTTTTGTATGACATTCCAATACTTGTAAGGAAAGCTATCTATATAGATGGCTACTCTCTTCATATAAGACTGCCACAAATGTCCTTTTGGTTGTCTGAAAACCAACAATCTCAAATCTGTTTTTTAGTAACTTTTAAGTCTTTTCTTTATTTTTAAAATTAAAGTGACAATGTCAGATGGAGAAAAATGAGTAGTATTTCTTGCAGCTAGTAAAAAAGAAGAAGAAAACATAAAAGAAATATATAAACATGCTTTTGATAAAATTACGTTGAAAGAAGTTGTCTGTAATTGTCCATTTGCTGATGTGCTTTATAAATGCTCTTTTGATTCCTGTTTACAAGAAACTGTTAGGCGTTTGTATAGATTAGTATAGCTCAATATTTATATTAGTCCAATATTTATGTCAAGTTTAAAAGGCCTTTCTTGAGGAAGTTCACAATTCCCATTGGTATGAATAGTGAAGCTTTGTTGCTCTTATTTGGTAAAATTATTTAATTAAAATTACTATAACATTTTGAGTTAGGCTTCTTCAAATCCAATAACACGCTTTAGTCACTTTAAGATGAGATAAATTTATGGCATATTCAAATATAAATTTATTCTTCTCTAGCAAACTATTGCTAACAAGAATGTGTGTGAAATTAAAGTCAATCAGAGTGTCTATAACTATACTATGAAGCAGCTTCAGCTGCATTTCATTGAAGATCCAAAACATAATTTGTAACATAAATACCAAAATACAATTAACATAAATACCAAAGCACAAAAATTCTTGGTGTAGTAGTGGACGTAAACAGAGCTCTTTGTGTGATAAACTATAAAGACCGTTTTACTCATACTCAGCCAATTTTCAAAGAA
>JANSTP010106562.1:0-13128 GCA_025330745.1 Cladonema radiatum | reverse complement strand
TGCTGTGTTATTTAACAATATACAATATTGTTATTAAAACAAAGAGATGAATGCTCTAAGAATAAAATGGTTTGCTAGTTATGTTTCTATGAGAGTTATAAAAATAAAGGGAGCCAAACCAAATATCTCAAAATTCACAAGTTAATAACAGAAAGTAATAACGCAGTAATAACATTAAGTTTACAGACTTACCAATAAAGGTTTCCGATTCACTTTTGAAAACTATTCAAAAGCCAAAAAAAAATAACGTTTGTATTTCCAGAAGAACAAAAAGGAAGAAACACTAAAATTCAGTACCAATCTTCAATAAGTTTCTTTACTGAAAAAACATAATATTTTAAAAAAACTTTAAAAAATTTATTAGCTTTCAATTGAAATATACAGAAGGTTAGGTGTCACAGCCACATTTCTTTTGAAATGCAATAAGATAGCCATTTGAGTATTTTTAATGTCTGATATATAGTATAATGCAAAAATGCAATTTTGATTTCATTACAGAGCCGGGAAAGCTTTTGAGCACTCCTTTCCCATAGAAACCCGCAGTGTAAGATGGAATAAGCTATAACTATATGTTAGCTATAGTTATATTAGTGTCATGAACAAAATAATAATTCTGTAATAGCATGTACAAACCTTTTTTTCAGTGGGATTTTTGGGGCATTTTAAAAGGATAGTAAATCTACAATACTTGCCTACAACTCAAAATAATGAAGGATCTCAGTGAAAATTAGCACAATGGTAGATGTAAATTTGAAAAAAATACCAAATTCGACATCATCAATTTCTCAGTAAAGTGTAAGCACATCTATTGACGAAGACATCAAAAACTATTATAAAAGATCCAGGTATTGGCTAGATCAACCTGCAATTAACAAAAAAAAAAAAAATACTGGAAACCATTTATTACTATAGCATCAGGAAATTGCCTGATTAATTGGAGCAGATAGCTAGTGATATTGCCCGGCCTGGTTACTCCTTCCGCACTTATCAGTAAGACGCAAATATAACCTACTAGTCATATTGTTTCCTTACTAGGGTGTTGAAATGCCGGTTCCCCCTTACCTCCCATGCCTTTCCTTTTTTATGTTTTGCACTCTGGCTGGTTGGGTCTAGAATCATTGATAGAGGGTACCGTAACCTGGTACCCTCTATCAGAAGTGCGTTTCCTGAGACCGCTATCTCTTCCTTTGCTACAGCTTACGGTCTTTGCAGATTATAGTTTTTTGTTTCCTTCCTGTTAGATATCGCATTTTATCCTGGATAAAGGACTAGGTTCTCTGTACTTTATATCACATAGGTTATGGCGCCTAACCTCAGTAAAAACTAAACAATATTGTAATTTTATGGTGTCACCATAATATAGGTATTTTGACAAACTAGTTCTGACAGAGTACTTAATATAGTGGTCAACAATGCTCCATCAGCAAAAATAGCTAATTTCCATTGAATAAAAGCAAAAAAAGTTGCAAAAGAAATGTTGGAATTGTTAGGGACACATGGAACAGTTACAAAATTCTGCTTGGGTAGATATTTTTTTGTAGCGGGAACTTTTTTGATATGACAAATTTGTTGAAGGAACAAAAAAAATTTGGTGGAAATAAAGTGGAAAACTCACAAGTGGTTCTAACAAAATTTTTTATTCCAATTGCCCAAAAAATGTTCCTTGTGTCCCTCAAGCTTAAACAAGTAATGTTTATCACAATTTTTTGAGTTTTTTAAAGTTAAGTAATTTTTTTCTGATGATATAGGGAGCTAAGAAAAAGCTGTTTTTTTACATCTAGCACTGTTTTATGCCTTTTATCTAATCTGTTAGCATCAATACTTAGCAATAAATATGCTTTAATTCAAGTATCTACATTCAAGTATCTTTCTACATTCTGAGATTCATACCATGTCACCATGTTAAATTGTAAGTCTTGTTTATTTATCCACAATTATATTGTTAAACATATGACGTCAAAGTTCAAATTTTTTGTGTAAGATGTTTGTGCGTTATATTTTTAGCTTAAAAACCACAATTCCACCACTCTGCAAACCCACCATTACGCACATCTGCACTCCAATCCTTCTTCTTCTATATCTGCATTTGTCTATCTCTTTCTCTATGAATACTTGTGTAAGTACCATTCACATCTGAATGTCTTACACTACCTTCACCATTAGCTAATTTTTCATATAAAATAGATTTCATGCATCTTTAGCCTTTAGTCTGCCCAAATAACTAACCGAAACTTAACAAATTTTAGTATCACACCATGGAAATGCTTTTAAATATCATGAACTGAACAAATCAAATTGAAGTGCAAAAAATTTCCCTTGGCGAAACTAGAACTAGACATCTTCCGTTTACACGTCGATCACTTTACGTCCTCACCATGTGCCAATATTAATATGACTTATTAAAATAAAGATTTAAGTTGTTGCATATACACAAGATTATATCTAGAGAAGTTTTAATACATTACTGGGTTTTAACTTCTAACTTGAATTTTTTTGACAATATAAAATATATATTTGAAATTTACGGTAAAAAAAATTTTGAAGAAAATACAAAAAATATTGCCCCATTTCAGGTTTCTTATGGGGTGGATATAAGAAAAGTTGGCTATTTTTGGGCCAGGCAAGCTGGGTATCATCCTTAAATATTTTGCTAAGTTTTTACACTTTTGCAGTCCTTACATTCTCAAGTATGTTTTCCTAAATTTTAATTCATGTAACTTATGGGGTGGCTGAAAAGCTCTTTTGAGGAAAATGGAAATTGAGCTAAAAATCCTATCCCTTAATGCCAAGCTGGCTGACCTGTGGACATTAAGTACTTACATGACAAGCAATAATTTAGAACTAGTCAACACTCTATAACTTTTGGGGTGGAATCACCTGTAGCTACCTCCTGTACTGATAGTTACTTGTACTAAGGCACAGATAACTTTAGCCTGGCATAACATATCTTATCATTACTCTTAGATCAGAGTAAGGATATATTTAGAACTTGAATTTCTATGAAAGGTTCAAAATATTCATGATGAGACAGTGATTTTTATAATAAGGATCCACAGCAAAAGAAGAAGTAGCATTTGAAAAGTAGAGACAAATTAAATTAAATAAACTTATATTATAGAAGCAAATCCCCAAGTCTTATGTTTTCAGTAAGTATTGTGATTAACAAGCTAAGTACATTTAAGAATTTTAGAATAAGAAGTTTCTAAAATTTAAATACTATAGAAAACACAAGCTCTGACAAAATAACATACACACCAAAAAATAATTTCTTGCAATGGGGTCGTGGCACTGGATTGAAAAAACATTCATTCTCATGTTTTTGCAGATCTTTTCTTTTGATTGTTTGATTGGATCCTTCATATTGGCATTTAAGTGGTGTATTTTCACATCTTCATTCATGGAGCAAAAATTCAAAACACATATCATTCACAGAGCATGACAATGGTTATAATAAATATTTAAAAACAAAGTAATCTGATAGTAAAAACAAAAGCCCTATATAATAATAGAATACATATCAGTATCTTTTTCATGCATTGTTATCTTAATAGAAACAAAAATATCTGAACAAAATAATAATGAATCATTCACATACCCTTTCAAGATTGACTAAGGTTCCTTTCCAGTCACAACTGACATTGGTAAAATCAAAATTTAGTTTCAAAATCAAACTATTCACGCACTTACTTGGTGAAAGCTATAAAAAATTAAATTTTAAATTTTAGTTTGTGTTAGGAGAGTTGCTCCAAATTAATTTTTAGCTTATAAGATTATTTTTGAAATGACACTATGTCTTTCTCTTTAGTATGAACCCTGCAATAACTTTTTTAGTGAGCTTGGCTTTCAACATCTTTTGCTTACTATCCAACCTAGTCACAAGTTACTTTTTGAACATGAATTTGATACAAAACATCAATGCTAAGATAAGATTATTACAGGCATTATTATATGATTATTATTATGAAGATTATACAGACTGCCATTTTTCAACATATACTTCTGGCACCAGAAATAGAGATGTCCTACATATCCTCAATGTAACGTTTTCTTTCTACATTCTTAGTTAGAAACTGCTATTGAAAGTTTCTTGATTGCTTTACATTTAGTCAGGACACTGAGGGGAGCTGGATTGCCTTTTCATTGCAATCGTGGTAAGGAATTAAAAATTGTACCAGTAGATTCCAAATACTTCAAGGAATCATAACATCTTTACTGGACGCTCCAGATCGACCAATTTGGAGAGATATTTAACGATAACTTTGATAGAAATTTCACACTTTTTGATTGTACGTATCCGCCATTTTTGTTTATATCTTCATATTCATTAGAAAACTCCTCAGTTAGAATCCGGGGCTTTAACGGAGTTCGAAAGTAAACAGATAAAGAGTTTTTTATGAAAATATTGAAAATATGTTAAAATATACTATTTAAACAATATTAACACTTAAATAATCTTAATTTTTTTTAAATATTACTTTTTTACAATGATTACTCCACAAATACTCTCTTGAAGACAAATTTATGTCCCCTGTTTTCCTTATTTGTTTTCTTTATAGAATTCGAAAATAAATAGTCTGGAAAAATATAAACTTCTGAGAAATCCATCATAGTGATGAAGTTTAATCAAACAACACGAAGCTGGTTATGTACCTATAAGTAAATAAACACAAATCTGGAAAGTAAACAGTCAAGTAAAACAGATAATACAAAATTTATTTCTTCGCCATACTCTTTATGATAAGCAGCAACTAAATTAACTAAAGTTCACTCTCAGACTTCACTCGAAAAAGCTCCCCTGAGGGAGGGGGCATCGGGTTTTTTATCATCTTCAAAAATTGTATGTTATTGCGTCATTGCCACTTACTTTGGTGGGACAGACGTACTTCAAAGTTAGAAATACTAGCATCCAGAAATTGTTGCGAATTTCACGAATGGGCCTCATATTCATGAAATTAAATTCCTGCGAAAAAGCAGTTTTTGGCTCATTCGCGAAAATAAATTCTCTAAAAAGGTTACTTTATACTCGATTCGCGAAATTCAATAAAACATATCTATATGCACATTTTATACATTGAAAATTTAATTCTTGAACAGAGGCTATGTTTTCCTAACATCAAACACAAGCCAGTGATAGTAATAAAAAAGTGTATGGAAGGATTCTAGCTACACACAGGTAGATAAACTTATATATCGCTTTGTTAAGATTAAACACCAAAGTTTAAGAACATAGGTCTGGGTTTTGGTCTATTTTTTCTTTAATAGCCCAAATAGTGAAGTAATTTTTTAAGGATATAATTTCCAACTAAGAATGATAAAATTTTTTATCTCTTCGTAAAAATAAATGTTCGTGAAATTTTTGAATCGGCTTTATTTGCAAAATTGAATTCCCTCGAAGTGTAAAAAATTTTGCGAATGTAGCAATCCCCGAAAATTTCTGGAAGAAAATTTCAGACTTTAAATTAAAAGGATTAGAAATAATGAAAAAATAATACACACACTGCCTTGTAGCACATTATTTGTCCCGTATAGATACTGTCGATATGCATTGTAAGTTATTTTCGTGGATCACTGACTAAAATATTTTGCAGCGATTTAATTTCGTTTCCTAGACGCGAAAATATCTACAATTGACAAACATTACCTTAAATTTCTTACTTTCTGTTAGAAGTTTTAGCATATGTTGTCCTGCGTGTTTTATAAACGATACTATTTCTCACGAGAATTACATTACTTATCAAAAACAAAATCTCAGAAAATAATTGCTGCAGTAAGGTTGCTTGTTTTAATGTGTTCATTTTTTATTAAATTTGTCGATAAATTCTACCTACAGCTTTGATATCTAGGTACAACTATTGCTGACGAAACTGCTGGGTCAGAAGAAAACTTAAATTGAAGAACACCGTCTATGAAAGGGCTGATAGCTTTTGTTAATTTAACCCTACTTAACCCGAGAAACGGAAGAGAGCCTGGAGGAGGGAGGATTGACAATACCCTTTTTTCTTGAGAACAAAAAGTCAGTTGAACTTGAAAATTTGTACTTTAATAGAGTAAATACCTTTCAAAATACAGCAAAAAAGTTTCCTAGGTGCCACCACTTTGATAACGTCATCACTAGTTTTTTGCCCGATTGTTAATTTTTACTATTTTCCAATTTTAAAGTAAGTGCTGAATTTCCAGACCCTCAGATACTTATGAATTTTTATTATCAACCAAAAGTCTAAATAAGCCCAAACAAATTTCCAAATAAGACAAATTTTTCTATGATAATAGCCCATCATAAATAGCTTTCAAAAACAAAAAAACAGCTCCTAGGGCGACCAACTTATGATGAGGTCATCATCTATTGTTATCTGCATTTGCGACATCGAAAATAGCTAAAATGGGACAAAATCAGGGGAATTCAGCTCCCAAAAATGAAAATATGTTAAAATTAGCAACAAATCGACCAAAATTGTTTTTTTACACCTCGGACCACCCTCCTCGGCCATTTAGAACAAATTTTCAATAAAGCTAATATACTTAGAGCTATATGATGTGCCTAAATTTCATTGAAGATTGTGTTCAATGCTGCTAACAGGCGGAAATCTTGTTCGAGACACACGAGACTGGGGTTCCTTATTTATACAAAAATTTTTTCTGGCTTAGTTATTCAAGCGTTTTGTTCAAATTTTTGCTTCTTATTAACAATAAAAAAGATATTTCAAATAAAAGAATAATACTTTTCAAAAATGTTCAAATATGAAACTGTCAAAGAAACTGTCAAAGAACAATCTAATAAATACCCCCTGCCTGTGGGGAGACTTTGATTAACTTTACATTAAAAACTATCTATTTTCAGTGCATGATGTTTTTGATTTATATATTCCTCTAATTTTGGTCTATTGTTTGAGCCTTACTTCGAGTTCCAATTCAAAAAAAAATTTTTCTCTACCAATGACGTCACCAAAAACTAAAAATAGCTTGGAAACGAGCAATTGGTATCCTCAGAGGTTCCAGTAAAGTTTTTTCAAACCTTCAAAGTATTTCCCTTCAAATAAGTAGCACAAAATTAGTTACCTCGATTCAGCATCGCAGCTCCCCTGAGCGCCCTGACTAATTATCATGCTGAAATGAAATTGAATCCCCGATGAACTACTAAATAATTAATATAACTTATTATTTGGGATTGAACAAAAACTTTCAAGTTTAAAAGAAATCATTTATTAATCTGACATTTTAAGTTTCAAATTAACCAAAGCAAGCTTCAAACAAATAAATGAAGTACCATATTAGAGTCAAAAAATTACAAAAAAGAAAATTTTTACTTGAGATAAATTTATCACAATTTCACACCCACCAGCACATTTGATAGGATGTGTTGCGCAAAAATACAAAAGAAAAAACATTTGATAACATCAAAATGTAACAAAACCATTTAAATTTATTCTTATATAAACACAGAAAAAAATATTACATTTAATAAAACAATTAATCAGCCAAGATGGAAGGCTTACCTGACACATTGTAGAAAAAAGAAAATACAAATATTTTTTTTAGAGTGTTTAGGTAGCATATACTGCTTCAGAGTTATTACCATCAGTGTTTGAGGACGATATTATACCTTACATTATTTCTATATCTTCCTTTCAAAGAAATCTTGATAAGAGAATGGAATAATAAAAGTGACATTGAAACATATAAACTATCCTAGTCTATTTTTCAAATCTCGTAAATTATTCAATGAAAGGAAACACTGACGTACTGAGATCTAAAATATAAAACTCAATCCTAAAATTAAGTAAATTTTTGTTTTCTCTTAACTAGTCATACATTGGTAGAAAAATACTAACAGTGGAATCAAAGTTTTTTTCAATGTTAAACAGCTTAGCTCATCGAGCTTTTTCTATACACTTGATGAAAAGCGTTTCAAAAACATTTACCGTTTAATGTTTAAATTGAAAATTTTTTTTTCAGCAATGTTGAATAACATAATCTCAAGATGGTACAATACTGGCTAAAACCAGTTGATGATAAAGCTGTGAAAACTCTCATCATTCTCGAATTCTAGTTTGTTTTTTATTCTCTTGAGGACTAATTTTCTTAAAGACTAATATTCATAACTTCTAAAAATTTTGAAAAAATCATAAAATCAAATATTTTTGAAAATTTGGAACAAATTTTTCTAAAGCTTTATCAATTGGATTATACTTGTAAATAATGTAAAACAATAATGAGTAAGCTTAATACTTTTCAGGTCCATTTTCACCCCCCCTCCCCTTTAGTTTCCCTAATATAAATCACGAAAGATGAATCTTGTTTGCATGAAACTTTTTGTTTCTTTAAAAAAATACGAAATTATTTTTCAAAAAATAGGGTTAATCTAAATGTAATTGTAAATTACTACAGCTTAGGTATGGGGAAATATATATGAAAATCAATAATTTCAAGATAAGAGACGTATCTCATTACAGAATGCAAGAAAATGACAGACCTGACAACAAAAAAGTAAAAAAAAAAACAATCAAATATTAATATTTTGTTTTGATCAGCAAATAATAACTAGCAGACATGAAATTAAACTGGATTTAAATATGAGATAAAATTTTGTTTAAGATTAAAAACAAACCTCTTGTGGATAAACTCTAGGATACATTCCTTGCAAAAAATATGTGCTTCGCATCCATGTGTCGCTTCTTGAATACCTTGCTGACAAATTACACATTGAAAATCATTCTCTTTGTTGTCTTTGTTCACAAAATCATACTCAAATCCCAGAGCCACTTTTTCAATTGAGCTTTATTAATAAATTTTACTAATTTTTCACAAATAAGAAGAAACGTAATGACACATTACTGGAAATATTTCCATATAAACTAAAGAACAGTTTTGAAAAACTCGTAACAAGTTATGGTAAAGACAATCTGTTTATCATAACACATTTTGCAGACCATAGCCTTTATCTATATTTCTCTTCTCAGGAATTCTAGCATAATGGCTATAAACTAACTTCTTGTCATTTTTTGTCAATTCATTACCTATATAAAATACCTGTGTATAAACAAAAACAAATTGCATTTCTGAGGGCGTTTAAATGCATTTTAAAATATATAAACAAATTGTTCTATCAGAAATTAAAGACACAAACTCTCTAATTGAGCAATGAAAATGACAGGGGAAACGTAGTTCTTAAATTGAATCAAACTTATTAGAATATTTAGAACATGTTTAGAATATTTGTTCAAAGGTTTAAACCATCAAATGAATTATCTTTTACTTTAATGTAGTAAAATGTAAGTAGTAAAATATTAAGCCTGTATTGCATGTTTGCCAGGGAATTACAATAGAATATTGACCGATGTCAAAGCATTGCCTAAGCTTGCGAGGGCAATACGAAACGGAGGTCAATATTTGAAGGTATTTCACGAAGCAAACATTTAATATATGGATTATTACCCGTCAAAAACATTTAATATTGTTGTTTCCCTCAAACTCAGAGACATTGTTTTGTTTTGTTATAAGTATTCATGATCTTTAAACACAAGAATTCATAAAAGAAAACTTTCGAACGCGAGGTGTTTTGCATGATGCCATTGTATTGATTTTGTTTATTTTTTTCGTTGTTGTGCAAAGAAATTGACGTAACCAACAGCAGGAGGCAAATACCGCTCTGTATTTGCCCAGCGTCAATGGCAACAAGAGTTTTTAAACCAATCAAAATGCCGAAACTTTTTATACAGAAAAACGGGTTGCTTAGATGGGTAATAAAGTAAAATATAAGACACAAACTTAAAGTCATTCTCTAATTTATCATAAAACAATCTCTAAGTTATCATACACATTATCTAAGGACTACAAATAATGGAGATATAAACAACTGAATGAAAAAATCAAGGATCATACTTAACCTATCACACAGCTCTACCCATCTCCACCCACCTTCTGCATATACACATTCTACCAAAACACCTCCATCCACTTCCACCTAACTCCACCTGGCACTAACAATCTCCATCCATCCTGTGCAATTCTAACCACATCTATAAACGGCTAAACACTCCTGTCTAACTACACTCATCTATTCACCCACATAATCGCTACAATCAGATAATTAATTTTTAGTTACCATTTCTTAAATATTATCCTATAATTAATGTTGAAAGTGGAAAGTGGAGGTTCTGTATTCTATTGAATAAGAGTATTTAATACCAGGAGCTCTTAAGAATATAACCTTCTAAAAGAAATTCTGGAAACCCTTTGGAATAGACCAGCATCTCATGCTTTCGTAATACAGTATACATCTTATTGTGGAA
This sequence comes from Cladonema radiatum, assembly GCA_025330745.1. Lineage (NCBI taxonomy): Eukaryota > Metazoa > Cnidaria > Hydrozoa > Anthoathecata > Cladonematidae > Cladonema > Cladonema radiatum. The sequence goes on along the minus strand of JANSTP010106562.1, from coordinate 2,839 downwards.
AATCAGTGGAGGTCAGTGGAGGCAAGCAAAGTTGGTTGGAGGTCAGTGTAGCTTGGTGAGGTTAGAAGAACGATTAAATAACTCCCAAAATAAAGACAGTTTTAACATATTTCAAAAACATTTTTGTCTACAAAATAAACTCCAATCTATAGTATGTATTGAATAACAAAATAAAGGCCGAAATCAATTAATAATTCTGAATAATGATCAAAGGCTACCTAAATGATAAATAAAGTAAAAAAAGGTTTTAATAAAAGTAATCTCAGCATTTTTCTATTGAAGTCACTACGGAAGTTGCTATTTTTCTTTAATATCAATTTCAAGATCAGCAAAAAAGATGAATCAAAAAATAAATTTGAGTGAACCTTTATAGAAAAAGACAAAACCTCATTGTTATGACATTTTCTGAAAAAGGGTAAGCGCAATTACTAGTTGCAATTCGGGAAAAGTAAGTGGCTCATCATAATTCAGATAAATAATTATTAATAATAAGAAAATAGAAGTAAATTTATGAAAAAGAGTATATATAATTATTTTACTTTAAAATTTTAAAAACATATTTTTTCATAATTAAACCCTTGACTATTTTGCCTTTTTCAAGTTTCTTTCTTTAAGTTGCTTATTAAATTTAAATTTTTCCTGAAGCAAAAATACCATCTGACTATTTGGCATGAAAATGCATTGAAAAAACCTTCTTCATGCATGAAGTGTTCTTATCTTTCAGAATTTTATTCTTATCTAGACTTTGAAGAAGGCCATTTTTTTTTTCAAATCCACATTTTTGTTCTTATAAAATTATAAAAATAAACCGTATTAAAAAGCTCATACTTGGCAGAATATGTACAGTAATACTCTACGGGGGTGTTTTTATGAGAATATTTGTATGAGAAAAGCCACCTACTGTCAGTATTTGTTATATTGCTTCCATTGAAATAGGAATTATAATGGTTGGCGGAGTAGGGGTGGAGATCAGTAGAGGTGAGTGGAGACAAGCAGAGGTGATTGGAAGTCAGTTGAGCTGGGTTGAGATTGCTGGAGTTATGTGAAAGGTTTAATATGACCCAAAATCAAGACAGTTTCTATAAATTTGTCGAAATATTTTCACCTACAAAATGAAATCCAAATGGCGTCTGTCTATATGGGATGAGGAAAATAAGGACAAAATTATTTACTAATTTTGAATAATGGTCGAAGGCTACCTAAATACTAAAAACAAAAGAAAGTTTTAATAAAAGTGATCTTAGAACTTTTCCACTGGCTTTGCTAAGAAAATCGTTTGCTTTGGATTAATTTTTATTAAAACATTTATTGCTTAGGATCAATTTATATGGAAAAAATCAAATTAAAGTAAACTTTTTTTGAAACTTATGTGGATGTTTTGATATCAGTAAAAAAATAATCAAAAAATAAATTTGATAGCACCTTTATATAAGTAGACACAACCTCATCGGTACAAAATGTTCTGAGAAAGCATCCACACAATTGCCAGTTGCACTTCGGGAAAAATAAATAGTGCATCATTGCTAAGATTAATTATCATGAAATAATAAGAAAATGTAAGAAATTTACGAAAATGCGTATAAAAATAATACTTTAAAAACACAAGACTAAAGTTCACATTCTTAAGATAAAAAAACTTAGCGAAAACACTCAACAAAAAAATCTCTTAACCCTATTAAGACAGTTACCCCCCACCACCCCTCAAGTTTTCCTAAAATAACTCATTAACAACAAATCCTTATTTGTTGGCTTAAAAAATTTTTTTACTGTGACCAGATTCCAGTAAATTCTTTTTGAAAAAATTTTGAAAGTTGTTCTTTTGTCAAGTTTTTATTCTTTTATCTGAAAAAGCTACTAAAGTTGTGTAGAACTGCAAAATTCCACCTTATATTAATGATTAGAACTAAAATTAGAATCCTCAGGCTTTGGTTAGCCCCTTAAAAGCCCGACCAGAATAGGGTTAACGCATATCTCCATAAAGCATATCATAAAACAAAAGGTATTTACAAATTGGCAATTCAATCGATTAGACTTGTTAGTAATTAATAGAAAATAGAAGCCATTTCATAGTGACTATGAAATGAAACTACTAAACAATTTTTAAGCTCAACATAACTCAGTATATAAGTCAACCTCTAAGTTAAAAAAAAAAAATTTTGTTTGCTTCTAATGTAAAAATTACAGGCAAAGAATTATTAATAACAAAAGTATTTCAAACTGGAAACCCACTAGTTCAGAAAATATCGCCACAGATTTTTGATATTCCAAAGAATGAAACTTATTTCTATTCATAATTCCAAAGTCAGTTTGCCCATCAGAAAAATTGCTTTTCATTATATCATATAAAGTTTTTCGAGCATTTACAAAACTTTAAAAAAAATGTCATGAAATTTGCAAATGGAAGATACAAAACAGACGTCTTGGACCATTGCTATTTGTCCTTAATTGCAGTATTCAAGGATTTAAAGCTGACTAAAGGAAACAAGCCAAACAAAATTAAAAATTAATTTCTCAAAACACTAATTTTCCCTCTTCATTTTATTCCATTGTTGCAAAAAAAAAACATCCGATCTTTGAAACAAAGATACACAAAAGATTCAGCGATTTCAAGGTCATGCTCCAAAATCATGACCGCTTTTCTAATAAAAAAAATTAAACCAAATTTCCACAAAAACTCTTGATTTACCCTAAGGGAATATTCCGAATTGACCCTTTAATTTTACTTTTCAGAGAAATTAGTAGGCTGAAACCTAAAAAAAATCTATATCAGCCAGCATTAAATAAGTAAATACAAGTAAAACAAAGAATGATAATCTGGATTTAAAAATGATAGCTTAAA
>JANSTP010106451.1:0-13130 GCA_025330745.1 Cladonema radiatum | reverse complement strand
TTTTCGCTTCCTTTAAGACTTGTCTGCTCAAAAGAGCAAAAGAAGATTAATGGAGATGAAAATGCTCTGCGAGACTTGTTATTTTTTGCAGTCTGATTGAGTTAACAAAAAGCTTTTAGACTCGAAACATTCTTTTCTCAAAAACTTGAGATCTATAAACAACAAACTAGATTGCTGAAACTAAACCAGTCAGACCTGTCAAGTTCTCAAACTTTCAGCGTTAAACAAGTTGGAAACCAGAAGTTCTAGAAAGGTTCTCACGCTTTTCATTGTTTGTTCATAGTTTTGACGACAAACTAAACCGAAATCGTGGACCTAGCCAAATCTCCTAAATTTTCTTTTTTAACATAGTAACTTGTGGTCAATCTAAGAAAACTGGGACCTAGTCTCAGTAACGCATAAAAAAGAGCTCGCATCACACTAAAATCAGATAAAAACTAAAGACAATCTACAGAAGACGAACTGAAAGAAACGCAGCAACTGATCAAATGCTCTCCCACAAGAATCTTTAAGAAAGATATGAGAGTAAGTCTTCTAGAATTATTTTACTTGTTTTCTATTTGTGTCATTGCTCTCCCCTTTGTTGTTGAAAGAAAAACAACCAAGAATCAGCCCTTCGTTTTAAAATAACACCTTTAGGATTTTGTCAGGCGAAGTAAAAGATACCCGACTTTTTAAGCTCTTTACACTAAAATATTTTATGTTTTCTCCTATATGTCCAGACTAGATATGTCAAAAAGGATTGTACGCAATGCACCTGAAGAAAAGATGAAAATTTGAATTTAACAGTCTTGAATTTACTTTTCCACACTTTGGAAACTTTAAGAAATGTCCCCCCCCTAGACTTTTTCCGTCGATTGGGGTGCACGGAGTTCAAATGGAGTAGCCCATTTTATGATTCACTTTCAGCGTAAAGTCCCAGTCTCATCCACCTCCTACAGTCAAGTTATAGGGAACAACATATAGCTATCAATTCATGCCAATTCACAAGCCTTCCACTTTTTCAAGCACGAAAAAATTTTGGTGTTTCCCCTCTTCCGAAGATTAAGTTTTTTTATTGGAATTCACTCGCTGCAAAGCTGTAAACAGCGACTACTAAGCAAGGAGTTAAAAAAACGAGGAACTAGCAACGTAGAAAAAAAGATCAAGGAGAAAGGAGGAAACAATTGATTATTTTCTTAAAGTAGAAAGATCGTCGTCATCACGGCAACAAGAAGAAGGAAGTGCATTCCAAGCAGTGCAATGGTCTTAACTTAAATTATATAAAGCTCTGGGGCGTCGGTGCGCTTTTTCAATATTCGTGCAATCATAGACCTACGAATTCAAATAGACTGGCATCACGCTACTATAATTCTCCCGGAACTCGAGTTCCAGAAATTTAGACTCGGTACCAGGCGTCTGAGTGCACTGAAGAATTCGGAAATCAAAACATTGTTTTCTACGGTGGCACAATAACAGCATTATAAGTTCAACTTTGATACTTTTTAGAGCCTAGTAATTTCCAAATCTAAACGTGGCAGCATGAAGAATCAACCTTTTGATTATATGGTTTACGGAAACATAATATGAATTACTGAAATATGCCAGGATCAAATTGTTCTATCCATGGTTGTAGGAGCTCTCGTAGAAGTAAAGGGATATCTATATTTAAGATACCTGGAGGTCAAGATGAGTTTTCGGTCAACTGGAAGAAATCTTTAGTAAATCTGCAAACAAAGGATAGGGTGATTGATGCACAACTCAGGCAGTAAATTGAAAGGAACTCTCTGCACATATGTGAAAAACATTTTAAGGAAGATGACATACTAAGAGGTAGATTGCTTTACATAAATAATTGAATTTTTCTATGCAACTTAAAAAGCCAAAAGGATTATGTGCTGGACTAAAATCAAAAAAGGTCAAGGAAAGAATATAACAATATAATGGAAAAGATTAGATTTTTTATTATAGTCACAAATATACATTTCACAAGATCTGATACATGATTTCTTAGATACTTAATATTAGATAAAATGAACACTAAAAGCTATTGTAACTGTCATACAAATTCATTTTTGAGATGATGAAAAATCCTATCTGAGACCTGGCGTTTTACCATCAGAGAATATGCCAATCATAAGTATCATCACCGAAAGGCAAGTTTAAATATATCACTAATTATGATTTTTGACAATTATTCTTTCAGAATGCAACATTCAAACAAATTATATATCCTATTTAAAAAATCATGCAATCATTTCCATACCCATTATTTACTAATATCTTTATGATCCTTCTTTAGACCCAAAGCACGCGACTCAGCTGAAAGCATAATACAAAAGAAAAGAGATCATTTGGCAGAGTTGGAGAAAAATAAACCGGAGGACATTTGTTATAACTCATATGAGAGTTTTAAATCTGAAATAAAAGAGTAATGAAATTAAAGATCAATGATATGAGCACATTTCACAAAGATCAGTACTTGATAGTAAAAATCCATGACAAATGTAGTAGTGTTAGTACCGATGATATTTTCATCAATCGAGATCTCAATTTTCAAATCACAGTTCACAGCTGGAGAATTCCAATAAATCATGATCTTTTGACAAAATACCAAAACTCTATGAAGTACATCACATTATCTAATCTAATAAAAGAACTAAAATCATTCAATATTTGCGTGGGTATAAAAAATAAAAATATCCAATTGACACCCTGAATGCCATGTTCTTCTTGGTAAAAACGCTGCTGCCGAAATATGTCCACAATGTGTAAAATCTTGCTATGCAACTGAAAAGAAAGAAAACAAAAAATTTATTCAAAAAGCCAAGACAAATTCCAAACCTGCACAGTTGAATGCCCCGATTTCACTCACATGTAGCACTTAAGTCAGCCCACAACTTAACTCTGATTTGCTGACAATTATGAAAAACTCGGATATATCAAACATTTCACCCTTCATGAAATTCTTCTGGGACGAACAGCAAAATTACATTAACTCAAGTAAGAAAGGTATTAGGTATAGTGACATGATAATCAGATATTGCTTGAAAATGGTTTGAAAGTCACTATCACTCTATGATGAAATTAGATATGACGAGAAAGAGGGAACCGGTTTTTTAATATTACCTAGTTGCCACAGACTGAGGAACTATAAAAACTACATTCGTCCGCAACGGAGGTTTAATAAAGATATCATAAATGAACATTTAGAAAAGGTAAAGAATTTAAGTGACAGTGAAAACTATTGTGTTTTGTTGTGTGACGAGTTGAAAATTCAAGAAAAACTTGTCTGGTCAAAACATACAGGAGAGCTTATTGGGTATGTTGACTTAAGCGACGATATTCTTAATAAAGCAGCTTTAGAATCAGAAAGTCAAGTAGCTTCACATTTCCTGCTTTTCATGCTACGAAGCATCATAAATCCATTCAAATTTAGACTTGCCAATTTCGGAACGACTAGTATAAAATCCTGGCAGCTCCTTCCGTTATTATGGAAAGCAATATATATTTGCAAAACAACATGCTTCATAAAATCTTAGCTTTCACATGTGATGGGGCAACTCCTAATAGAAAATTTTTTAGGATGCATTCTGACATGCTTCATGAAGAAGATATTGATGAAAATGCTGATTTTTTGTACAAAGTTTGTAATGAATTCGGTGAAAATCGATATATATACTTTATCGCTGATGTTCCCCATCTAATAAATACTGCCACGAACAGTCTGTCAAGCTCCGGCACAGGTTAAAGTTCAAGATTGATGTGGAATGAAAACGAACACCTTCTCTGGGACCATATTAAAGAAATATACAATGAACAAAAACAAAATGGGTTGCAATTACTCCCAAACTTATCATACGACCATATTTATTTAACTTCCTATTCTACAATGAATGTAAAACTTGCTGCCCAAGTACTGAGTGAATCAGTTTCTTGTGTGCTTAAGGAATATAACCCAGATGCTTCACAAACAGCAAATTATTGTGGACTCATGGATAAATGTTTTGATATAATGAATATCAGAAATAATAATGAACACTATTATAAAAGAAAACTATTTTTGAAAACATTTGAATCAAGCGATGATGATAGTTTTAACTAGTTGAAAAATATATTTCTAAAGTATTTTGACGATTAGTTAGAATGTATCGAGAACAGGCCGGGAAAGTTTTCTCAAAGTGCAAAAAGTAATATGTTCATTTCACAGCCTACATTCGAGGGCATAAAGATAACAACATCTTATCTTAGAATATTCTCATTCCTCCTTTCTTTATAATTTTGACTTGTTGACTTGTTCTAATTTTTTGCTAAAATTTGAGGCTGATGTTCTTATATATAAAATTGTTGTTAAAAATGGGAATAAAGTATGAAATACTGGCACAAAATAATTACCGTATATAATAATGTTCAAATTTAATTGTTTATGTATATATTTGTTGTTGGTTTAAGTTTTAGATAAAGAATAATTAAAAAAAATTTAAAAGCAAAAATAAGAACGTCATAACAAGCAATTTTTATACTTACATTTAATGTCCTTGATTCAACAAGACTGTGCGTTTCTTTATTTCTGTGTGCAGAGACCTTTTCTTTGTCGGTTTTGATTTTATTTTGAATAACTCAATTTCTTCTTTCGCTAACAAGAATCCTCTCGCTCGAACAAACAATGTTAAAATATATTCAAGAATATTTCCTTTGATTTCAGCATTACATTCAAAACATACTGTGTTAAAGAGGCAGTTTATTTTATTATGTGTTATCAAAATAGTCAGGATTTTGTTAATATCAATTTTTCCTGGATAATTTGTTGTTCTTGTCTAAATATTTCTTCAGCAATAATAATAATATTGATAGTCTCTTCTTTGACATGCCACAAACTCCAACGGTCTTTAATATTGACGCGTTTTGAATATTTGTCAGTATTTCGATGGTGGTCCTCTGTTCGTAAGTTTTTCATCAATGACAGATACTCTTTAAAATAATCCGAATGGTTTCTCTTTTTAAACATCTTTTTATAAAATGAATGTAAAATGTATCCACTAATATAAGGCAAGATATCATAGTGTTTATCAGAAAATGATATTTCAGTTTGCAATTCTGTATCAACAACATCACCAATAATATTAAGAGAGTTCATCGTAACTATAACAAAATCAGCAGTTTGATATCCAAAGACCAGGCTGCAAGATTTAGAAATGACTTGAAGAAGGTTTTTCCCAACACATTGATAAAACTTGGGATAAAATTTTTTCATATTTGCAGATTCATTATGAATAATATCTTTGAGTTTACTAAATAAAATTGAAATTTTATCTTCATAACATTCCCCTTTGTACAGCATCGATTCCCCTTGTAATGATGGGTACAACTCAGATTTTAGCAATTTTTCTGCACTGTCTCTAATAGCACTTTGAAAATCTTTGAGTGGAAATTTTTCTGAACTAGCAGGGATTTTTTCAGTATCCTTCAAATGGATCTTTTGATGCCTTTTCAAACCCCTGGCTGACAAGTAGGTTTTCTGACACAAATCGCATACATGCTGACGTTTGTTGGAATTTTGGTCTCAAGCATTAGTATTTCCTTCCAGTATAATTTCCATTTCGCCTTCATTTTCAAGAATATCTTCGTCATGGATTGCCAAAAGACAGTCTAATTCCTCATCATAAAGAGAGGTGTTTGTGGATGAGGCCGTTTCGCTGTCTTTCGCCTGTAAAACTTTCTGTCAAGTGTACCTGAGTAACGGCCGTATGTTTTTTTTTAAGTTCAAAGTGAATTTAGTGTGAACGGCCCATTTGTTTCCAGTCTGTGTGAATTCGTAGGTCTATGGTGCAATGCACTTCTGTTGTATAGCATGTCTGATTTGTGACTTTGTATTATTCGTCTCCTCTTCATATTTTACAAATGAAAACATTACATGTCATTGGTTAAAAGTTCAAAATATGAACATGAAAACGAGACGATTAATACAATGCGTTCAAAGTGCCGTCGTGTATGCAACAAATTTCAAAGAAAAATCAAAGCTTCTTGAAAGATACTATGTAAAAATTTGTTTTGTTCACATACCCTTGCAATGTAGTTTATGTAAACAGTTTCAAGAGACTTATTTGTTCTTGACTTATTTGTTTTGAACTCAAACTCTGAAATTTAATTGGATGATTTGAAACTTTTTAGCAAGAAAATATTGCATATTATGTGCAACTGTGCAATTTAACACTATGGGCAGGGGTCGGGTTTCACTCACAGACTCAAACTTTCTAAAATATCTCCGGAACTATTACAGGTAATAAGCAGTGAGTTTCACTACCTACCTAAAATTTGTTTGGGACTATTTTGGTGAAAAAACATTTTAGCACTCTGACCCCAAAATCTAGTGATGACGTCATCATTTGACCAAGGTATTGACTTTTTTGCATAAATCAGCACCTAAACAAGGGATTACTAAATAAATAACACTTAAATTTTCTATTTTTATATAACTTATGAAGTTCTACATCAATTCCAAGATATTTAACCGACCTTAACCGGAAAATGCTGATTTCGATTTTTCGAACCCGAATTTTGACAGAAACCACCGATTTTTGACGTTACAGAAAAAAAGCAATGACGTCATCACTTTTTGGTTCATTTGACGACGTCATATGGTAGTAATTAGGTAGAAATTTTATTTGTCCAAGTTTGGTTACAATTGGTTTTCTATAACTGGCTTTATGAGCAGTTAAATGAAAAGCGGGCAAAAAAGCCTCCCTCACTTATCTTATGTTCAAAATAAGCCGCTTTAGTTTCAGATAAGGTTAAGAAAAATTAGCTGCATGCATATTCTGCAGGGCTTTAACCCTATGAGTGCTGGGCGCTTTTGTCCCTAAATGGTCTGGAGGGAGGTCAAATTGAGCCCCACTAAATTTCAGAGATAGAAAGCAGATAGGACTAGTTAACCATACCACGTTATAAAAGAACTCTTTATAACATAATTCATGCAGAAAAAACTTTGATAATGTCCTCATAACAATGACCCCATCGATTTTCTCGAGAGACATATTTTATATCCAGAAAAACCTAAGAAATTAACGAAAACGTCAATTTGACGTCATGACGTCACTCTGATGGGCAATAAATGACGCCAATGATTGATGCCATATTGGTACAATAGATAAAACACATTTAGGGTCTAAACTCGTTTCCAAAAAAAAGATTTATTTGGAAGTTTTGTTACTGAAAAAAGAGTGGGTTGTTATGAACAATGGCCTCTGGACCAGGAAGGATCAATTGATTTTGGACCTATATTTTTTTCAAAATGTTTCTAATAAAATTTCATTAAAAGCCACCAAGTTTGGTCAAATAAAAATAAGGCGTTCTGAAGTAATGATGGAAAAACCATAGGGAGTGTCAATCTGACCCCCCCCTCCAACTTAAAACTATTTGTCTTATGTCATTTTTGTTCTTTATTTCTTACTTAACTATGATCAATGGACTACTCTTAAAGTCCTTTATCCCACATATCTCCTGATTCCCAACTTTTTTTTATCTCTATCAAGGAGGTTCCATGCCATTCTTGTATTGAGGACAATTTTTTGATATAAAAAATGCAAGTTACTTTAGAAGTTAATGGGAGTAATTTTACAATACGACTTACAAGATTCATCTGTGTGTAGGGTGATTGGTTCGTAGTCAGCTAGCACCCTTATCTCTAACGATGTTATAATATTGCTGTTTGCCGCAGTTGTAGATCTGAAGTCAGGAAAGGTCAATGCCTTATATCGCAAAACTGCCTCTTCAAGAATGTCTGATGCCTTTCCTTTGTTTACGAATCTGAAATTAATTTTAATGAAATTTATCTGACAATAATAGTGTTAAGCAAGGAAAAAATTTTTAATTCTAAATCATGTACAAATAATTTCAACTATAAACTGAATTCTCATATCTGTACATTTACAATTAGAAGGGAAAAGTTTACAGCTCTGATTAACCGACTTCTGACCGAGGAGGTCGTGGGGGTGAAGTTTTTTACGATAATTAAATTTTTTACGAGAGTTACTCCTTGACGTTTTGTGACTTTTCACAAAAACTTATACAAATTATTTCAGGCAAAAAAAAAATTGAAAACATTTTTACGAGGCGCAGGACCAGACACTTTTTGGGGCATCTTGGGCCCAAAGTTTTTCAAAAAATATTTTGTTGCATGATTTTGCAATTTTAATCTTCAAAATCGAATTCCTTGGCCAAAATTACACGGACAATAGTTAATTTTTTTCCCGGATTATGACGCTCATAATGAGCAAAAGTCTTAAATTGGACTTCAGCAAAAACCTTCTGCATGATTTTGGCTATTCATATTGCCAACTCTCATCCCTGAAAGTTTCATGGTAAAGTAATTTGTATTTTTTAAGAGTCCCTAAAAGGCCCGGCCTGAATTGAGGCCCGAATAGGGTAAAGATATTTACTTTATAGATTTTTCATTGTTATGAGTTTTCTCCATGTAAAAATCAATTTCTTTTGCGGTAATTTTAGAAGATTTTATAATCTTCTATTTCCAGATAATGCATGAAGAAAGTGAATCAGCTCTACAGGCGACTTGCCTTTGACAAAAACAAGTGCCATGATTCATCTTTTATAAATTGATTCACTGTAGAAGTGAGAAAGTCAACAGACAAAATCCAGTGGAAAAGACAAGTCTCTAGGATCCGGAAAGGCCACACAATATAGATATACAGGTTATTCGAACACAAATGTTGTATTTTAAATAACTATTCAAGATACATTTTCAAGTCTTTCCAGGTTTAGGTTTCCATAGAGTAAATGAGAAAGGAATAAGACATAAGGTAAATGTCTTGGAATTCTCTTTAAACAAAATAATGAGTTTTATATTTTTCGCCTGATGTTCTCATGTTTGTGGTTGAAAGGCTATCAACGTGTTTGTTTCAGAACATAAAATTATCAACCAAAACACCAAGGCACTTGACGTGTTTACCTGTTTTTTCGTCAATGTCATCAATTCTTTTGAAGATGTTAAAAAGAACCTTATAAATTACTGAGCCAAATAAATAGGATAAATCAGGTTTTGTCAGGATTTAGTGAAAGTTTACTGGTACAAAGGAGATATACCTAGAATTTTGTTTCAAATTCAGTTAAATTTTAGCTACAATATTCAAAAATATTTTAAGGTTCAAAAATATTTTAGACACACTGAGAAATTGTCCAGTTTTCAGATTTTACTTTCAATTTCAAGATGTTATTTTTCACTCTACAAATTCGAAAAGACGTTTTTGGTAATTCCTTAGTAACGCCACTTGGAAGGGCTTCAAAAACATCCAAGATGTAAAACCAGCATCTGTTTTCAAAATCAGACTAGTATAGTTCGGATATCCAATTTTCTTAAAATATCCGGAATTTGTTGCTCGATTCAGTGTTTCTGGTTAACGGTATTTGAAAGTGGTAAAATCAAAAGTGGTGCTTCATTTTTGCGGATTCCCGCAGATGTTTTATATACAAAGTAAGCTTTTCATTGATATATTTGCGAGGCTTGGATTTTGTTTTTTATTTTCACGGCTTCAAAATTCTAGTTATCTAGGTAGGTACGTTACTTTAACCGTATTGAATCTGGGCTTCTTCAAGGAAGCTAAGCACTTGGGTTAAAAACTACCCCCGCCCTGGTAAAATCCTGAAATACTTATTCAAATGAAATGCAACTTGGCACAGATATAAAGTATCATTAGTACTTTTAAAAAATTTAGAAAAAACTTCCTGAGGTCACGTGATTTTGTGATGACCTCATCAAAAATGCTGAAAGATGCACTGTTAATTTTCAGTATAGTCATATTTATGCGTGCACATCGATTTAGAGCTTCATAATTTGCATATTTTTCAGAATTTAGAGAAAACAATGTGGGATTTTTCATACATTTTTGCGGGTTAAGACTATATAAATTTGATAATTATTGATTGAAACATCATATTTTCAACTATATGTTGTTAAACGAGTTAAAACAAGCCACTATAAATTAAATTGTACATGTCACCCTTACTCTTCAAGTGATGACGTTATCAGAAACTTGAAAACCTGATTTTTTAGACGTCTGACGTTATTATTATGTCAAAATGACGTCAAAATACTTCCAGCCTATGACAGACCACTTATGTGACAACACTTTGTCAGTGCATTCTCGTAGTAAGGCATAAGACACTATTAGACTAGTTTTGTAATTTTCAGACCTAAAAAATTGTATTATTATCTTGGATTATGACGTCATAGATAGCGAGTAGGACCCAGGCCTTCCAAACATTTTTCATGGTTGGGAGTTTCATGGTTAGTTTTCATGATTTTCTCATTTTAATTTAAAAAGGTTTCCTGAAGTGGTTTGGGGGGGGGGGGGAAATGTTACACCCCCAGGTGAAAGAGGGTTAAGGAGTAGATATGTAGCTCGAAACAGTCTGTTTTCTAGTTAGTTATAAATGTCCGGAACTGGCAGTAACACTTAAAAGTTAGAGAAAGGTGTTGTTGCATCCACAAAAAGAAAGTTAAATCAGGAATTTTTTGTTGCTGTTGAACTTCTGGCTGGCAGCAAAAATAATTCCTGGCAGATTTATAGCAATGTCAAACTGTCTAAGACATTGGTGCATTTGTACGATGAAAAGAGCCCAGTAATATGATGATGTGGACCTTTTTGCAGTCTGCTGTCAATATGTTGGCTGTGATCAAAGTTTCTATATAATTAATTCTTTTACTAGCTGCACACAGCGCCGCACGACGCTGAAGATTCGTATTGGCCTGCTAAGACAGTCCGGATCGCTGCGAAATCTTTTACTAATAAATCAAGGCTGTAAAATCTCTATCACATGTTTTAGGTGACCCTGCTTTGTTGACATGTACAAATGCAAATAATAAAGACTTCCTTTAAACCGTAGCACAACGCTGAATCATCGTAGTGGCCTGCTAGCGCAGTCCCGGCAAAACATCTTATGATATCGAACTGGACGCAGCCTCGCCTAACGCTGTACCATAGGTTGGACCTGCTGACGAAGTTCCAGACTGTTGCCATGGCAACCAACCGTGAATATTGGTCTAAAAACCTTCAGAACTATTTAGCTTATATGTGCGCCAAGTTTCGTTACGAATAGCAAAGGACTGGCGAAATCATTAAAAATTTGGGAAATTGGCCATTTAATGACGTTATCGGTCGTTGCCGTGGAAACTAACGGTCAAAATTGAAATTAAGATTTTCGGAACTATTTGAAGTGTAAGTTTAGTCTCTCAGAGCAAAGTACCGCGGGCTAAAGAAAATTTTTAAAATTGACCTTTTTATGACCTCATAGGCTGTTGTCATAGAAGCAAACTGTTGAAGTTTGGCCCAAAATATCGAGGACCATTTGAGGTATATGTGTCCCACGTTTTGTCACTAAATGGAAAGTACATGTAAAATTATAGAATGTTTTTCCTATTGCATTTTTCCTTGCTTCTTAATATTCGTACGGAAATCTAGAAACATTGGAGTGGCTTCTCTCAAAAAATTGGTTGGTTTTTGGTCACTGGTTGTTTCTTCTTTACGATTTTTAGCCAATAGAAAACCTTTATTTGCTCTTTTAACCAATCAGCTGACGTAAATTTTCTGGCTTTAGCGCTAGCATTCCCAATGTGCGCTTTTAATATATACTAGCTGCACGAAGTGTCATATTGGCCTGCTAACGCAGTCAAGGTAGCTATGCGAACTAACAGTAAAATCATTGCTAAAAAATCTCTAACACATAATTTAGGTTATCTTTTCTAAGTACGCTCAGCAAAGGCAAAGTGTTGGCTCTATTATAAAGTTTTAATAAAATTGTTATAGCACTTATAATATCATAGGTTATTGTTATGTTAAAAGGTGCAAATGCAAAAAATAAACCATTTTCTTAAAGCCTAGTACAATGCTAAAGCGTCGTATTGATCTGCTAACGCATCCCAGCATGAAATCTCAAGACATGAAGCTGGACGCAGCCTCATCCAATGTCGTACCATCGGTAGGGCCTGCTGACGCAGTCCGAAGATGTTATCATGGCAACCAACCGCAAGAATTGGCCTAAAAATCCTTACAAACATAAATTGTATATGTGTATCAAGGTCGTTTACTAAAGGCAAAGTACAGTTGAAGTTATGGAAAATTTTCAAAACGGTACATTTTAATGACGTCATAACCTTTTGCCATGGCAGCCAACCGTCAAAAGAGGTCTAAAAACTTTCAGAGCCATTCCGGTGGTATTCCATGCATACCACGCTTGGTTAATACAGGCAAAGTCCACGTAAAATTATAGAATCTTTCGAAAATTGACCTTTCCATGGCATCATATACCGTTTCCTTAGCAGCCAACCGTCGAAATTGGGCCCAAAATATTCAAGACGATTTGGAGTATACGTGTACCAAGTTTGGTTTCTAGAGTGAAAGTACAGAGGGAGTTATAGAAAGTTTCTCTCATTGCAACTATTCCATGTTTTTCATACTGAATGTTTCACACAGGAAATTTTAGCTTTTTCGGGGAACATTCGAATAGTTTCACTCAAAAAAATGTTTGACGTTCTTCCTTTGGTTTTCATTGAAAATAGTTTTGAGCCAATGAGAATCCCTATTTTCATTTTCGTTTTCCAAATAAGGTATGCTCACTTCTATCGAAGGAACGCCACACTCCGCAAATTAGATGTAAATATAGGCTGTTATTATTTTATGTTATGCCTTTGATGAAAGATTATTTTCAAAGAAAATCCTGTGTAAGGCAAGTTGTGGATAGTTTTTCAAAAGAATGAACTCGTTTCGTCTGAACTAATCAATACGTGCTACATAAATATAGTGCAAAATCTATTTTTCAAAACAAAACTTTTTTAGCAAAGAATTATGTTGAAATGAGTGGTGTGTCTAACGTTTAATTTCTTGAAAAGATTTTCATATTGATACTTTAATTTGCCTTATAAAAAAGGGTAACTTGCTTTCAAAAAAGTCTTGATGTCACCGGTTAATCCTCTTATTGGTACCTCCTGTAGTGAGGAATTATTATATAGAAAAAGAGATTTATACATATATTAAAAGCGTAGTGTGAGATTTAAATATGGTGATGAGCACTCCTTATATGGAAAAAGCGCTCCTTACGTCAAAATTTTTTGGAGTGAAACCATTCTAATGTTTCTAACG
>JANSTP010106340.1:0-13131 GCA_025330745.1 Cladonema radiatum | reverse complement strand
AGGCCTATATCTTTATTACCGTTAATTTCTAAAATTCTTGAAAAAGCTGTTCATGACCAAACTAGCTCTTTCTTGGATGATAATAATATTCTGTATGAATATCAGTCCGGTTTTCGCAGTATAGAATCTCCATAATAGAATTTTACAAGGCTTTGATAAAGGTATGGTGACAGGGATGATATTAATATATTTACAAAAAGCTTTTGATACCATCGATCATGATATTATGCTAAAGAAACTTTTTGCGCTTAATTTCTCTGCTAATACTTTTAGGTGGTTCGAATCATATCTTTCAGATTGCGCGTTTAAAATCTCTCTAGAAAATGAGGTCTCTTTACCAGCTAAGTTAAAATGTGGTGTTCCACAAGGTTCTATCCTTGATCCTATGCTATTCTTGATCTATGTAAATGATATTCCTCGGTGCTTAGATAAATGCGATTTATACCTGTATGCTGATGACTCATGTTTAGTCTTCCAGTGGAATAATATTGAAACTATTAACAACGTCTTGGAGAATGAATTTAGAGATCTATGCGACTGGTTTATAGATATCAAATTAAGTATACATTTTGGTCAAGACAAAACTAAAAGTATCCTTTTTTGTCCACAAAGAAAGAAGAAAAATATAGGCCCTTTGAATATCTCTCTTGGGGATATCAAAATCCATCAGCATAATAAAGTGTGTTATTTAGGTTGTATTCTTGATGACACATTTGATCGGGAATCTATGGTTTTGAGTGTTCTAGCAAAAATAAATTCCAGACTTGCTTCTTTGTATAGAAAGCAAAAATGTCTAACGCCTGAACTTAGACGGCTCCTCTGTAATGCCCATATTCAACCTCACTTCGATTACGCATGCATGGCATGGTACCCTAAACTTAATTGCAAATTCAAAAAGAAGTTACAGACAGCCCAAAACAAATGTATACGCTTTCGCTTAAAACTTAATTTGCGAACCCATATTAGTTTAGAACATTTTAAGGAAATAAACTGGCTGCCCATTGATGATAGGTTTGTGTTCATGTCTAATGTTAGTGTTCACAAATTATTTTTATCCAAAGCTCCTTTATATTTTAAAGATATGCTACAACCTTCAGATAAGAATAAATCTACGCGAAAGTCATTTCTTAGACTGGTTCAACCCACTGCTCAAACAAACTATGGAAAAAACAGTTTCTCCTTTTTCGCCCCTTCGTATTGGAACAAATTGGACAATAGCCTCAAGAATATAAGTAATTTAAACTCTTTTTAAACATGCTCTTAAAAAGTCATTATTTGAAATAAAACGCAGAGAGAGGATTCAAACATTTACGAAGTGTTTTCTTAATTTTTTTTTTTTTTTTTTTTTTTTTTTAGCTATTATTATTTTAATTTATAATTTCCATTTTCATTTTCATTATTATGATTATTATTCATTTGTATTCTTATTTTATTTATTTAGTTATTTATTTTATTTTCTTCTTCTTCTTTAGGGACCACAATGGAAATTGGGCACTAGGTTAGTTTTGTGTCATCCCTGTTACCAGGCCTTCAAGCTCACATATTTTTTCTTTTACTAGTTTTTAACATTATTAATTTATTTTCCTGTAAATGTTTTTATTTTATATATTTTTGTTATATTTTAATGTTTTTAATCTTCAATTTGTAAATAATGGTAAGGAAATATACTTACTTACTAACTTTTACACACTCTTGTGCTAATGGAAATCTTTCGGCCTTTAAAAGTCGTGAAATTTTATCAGAAAAGTTTCTTATCCTTCTTGAATGATAAGAAAAAAGTCCCAAGACACATTTGAGTGCTTTAATGTTAGAGGGCACAAGCAAATCCCTTACCGGTTTTAAACGTTTTCTAGATCAGATTTGATTTCATTTTGGGTAATCAAATAACCAAGATAATTTGAAGATATCACTCGAAAAACATTTCTGCATATTCAAGGTGAGGTTTTTACACTCTGCAGCCTCTTGAAACTTTTTTAAATTACAATCATGTTCCTCTAAAGCTATACCGCATATAGTCACATTATCCATATATGCAAAACTACACTCTAAATTCTCTTGCTCAATGAACTCATCCATTTTTCGTTGCAATGCTGCAACACCATTTGTTATGCCAAATGGCATTCTTGTAAGTTCATAAAGGGCCCCATCACCTTCGAAAGCTGTATATTTTCTATCTTCAGGTTTTAATACAATCTGGTGGTAAGCTGATTTTAGATGACTAGTGCTATAATATTTATATTGAGTAATTTTATTAACTATGTCATCAACTCTCAAAAGAGGATAAGCAGTTATTTTTAAGGACTTGTTGAGTGAGCGCTTGGTCACTAAAAATAATTAAAAGTTTTCTAACAAACAAAGCAAAAACTAATTACTTAACAAATATTGATTGTTTTTGTCAAGCGTTCGCAAGCGCTTCAATGGAAATCAGCCTTTTATTTTAAACAAATTGTCGAGCGAGTGCTTAATCGTTAGCTTGGTTCACACTATCAGGATTATCATTGTCGCTTTGGATTTCTAATGCAATTATTTTAATCGCTTTAGTGTGAACCATAGAAATTTTGCAAATAATCGCCACTTCAAAGGATGCCGCTCTGTTTCATTAGATTTTCTTTTGTTTTTAATTTTTTGCATCATTGAAACTAGCAGAGATGTGAACGTAAGGCGATAATATTTTTACAATAATTGCTTAAAGCGATTATTTGGCAATTATGGTAACCGCCCAGTGAAAACTAGGCTTAAAAAAAATTAAAATTTTTCTAACAAACTTAACAAAAATTACCGTCAAACAGATTGACTTCGGACACCTGAGGTGACTTCGGACAAATGCACCAAAATCATTTTGAAATGACTTTAACATAAAAAAACGTTTGTAAGTCAATTTTTTTAGATAGTTTACTGATAAAAGAGAACAATAGCCAATCTCTGTTGAAAATGTAACGTGTTAACGGCAATAGTGCCACCAATAGTTGGTGTTTTTGTGAGCATGTTGGAGATAGAAATGACGGGTACATAATGAACAGTTTTTTGCACATGACTGAGATAATAATGACGTGTCGAATATAAATTTTGAAAGAATATGAATCCAATGGTATAAATATGAAAAATGATTCCCAGAGCATTTCCTCATTCCAATTAATAAGGATGAGTAGTAAACTCGATTTTCAATATCTGCAGGTTGATTCCAACGGCCTCGTATTTTGTCTTATGTAGCTTTATCAAATTTTTGAAAATAATGAGTTTTATTTTTTTGTGTGTCAGTAGTCACAAAAACAAACTAGTTATACTATGATTTTGTAGAATGGATGTCCAAAATGAATTTTAAGTGGTAAAATGACAACGACAACTGATTGGTTTCATCTTAAAATATGCCACAGTCTGATGATGTATCGTGATCCAAAATGTTGCTTAACTTCCCATACACACTTTGGCTATCGCACATTCCTCTTTCTATCATCTACCGTTACATGTTTTACTACGATTGAACTTTGTCTTCTACTGTTTTCCACTGTCTTCTACTGTTTCCCCCCAGTCTTCTAACGTTTCTTAGTGAAATAGTGTATATACTGAACAAATATTAGTAATTCATGTGTCACACGGTTTTCTAGGTTTATGAACTGTCTCCTACTGTTTTCCTCCAGTCTTCTAACTTCTAGTGTTTTCTAGTCATATACGGTATATACTGAACAAAGATTAGTAATTCCTGTGTTCCACGGCTTTCTAGGTTTAAGCCTTGTCTTCTACTGTTTTCTCCCAGTCTTCTAACTTATGATGAACGCGGGGTGGCACACTTCTATTGTTCTTTTTCTCGGTCAAACTCTTATAGCCGATTTTGAAAAATGGCTAAGTGTCGTTTTTCTTTGATCTTTTGCCGTTTGCCGACAGCGACCGGAGACTAAGTATCGCATTTTTATCGACTTTTTTGAGCTCAAGAGACTAAATATGTTAGTTTGTCAGCTGTTTTTTGTGTGCCAAGCGTTTTTTATTTTTTAAAATGGCACACTTTCATAGGATCAAGAAAACATTTGCCATTGATCAAGACATGGCCATAAGAGTTTTACCAGTCAAATAGGACAATAGAAGAATGCGGCCCCGCATTCACCACCCATGCGATGAGGATAAAAGGGGTGGAGTCATACCTTAGGGGAAAAAAATGGGTCCCATCGAGGTATTCGCCATTGCACCTAGCTCAAGATCACATGGGCATGTCTATGGACTGTCAGGCCCTCCTTCCAGCATAAGCACAAGATCGAGGCTAGGTGAAACACTGTAACAACACGGAGCTCCTTTCCCGACAACGACCAGCGTGGAAAAGAAAGATCACGAGTAATGCAAGCCTTAAATAGCAAATATCTAGCTCTTCGGTGAGTCGGCAAACATGAAAGACGAGGAGCTTCTTTGATGCGGCCCGAAAACAATGGATCAAAAGAAACGACTGCAAAAAACAAGCTCCTTATAAGGATTTTTTTAAGCACTTCTTTGAGGCGGCCTACTTCAGAGAAGATCAAAGAAGGGGTGCAACGCTACAGAGAAAAAGTTTGAAGTGTCAGAAGCATGTGAGAAAATTGAAGAAAAAATGATGCGGAGGTGTTAAATAAAAAAAAACACCTTAACAAAAAGGTGTTAGATGCAACAAAGCATGTTAACCCTGAGGTGTCAAAGCTGTTTTAAAAAGTAATAAAAAGGAAAAAGTTGAAGCTGTAAGAAGCATGTAAGAAAAAATTGGAAACCTTATAATTCAGTAACTTATTATTAATAATGCCATCGTTTAAGAAAACGAGAGATGATGATCAAGTAAGACACTTGAAAATGTTAATTAACAATTTCCGAGAACAATTTGATACTGTATTTATTGAATATATTGAAAGTCACAATGAAGGCATTCTGTTCAGCATTGACACTAAACAAAAGCACAAATTTGATGAAATCATCCAGGTTGGACCAAGTGCTGACAGTTTAGACAAAAGTGAAGGTGTTGTTGCGATGAAGGAAGCCTACGAGGGCAAGAAAGTGAATTTTATGTTCTATACGAATATGGACAGGGTGCGAATCGGGCCTTCTTATTTTTTGTCATTGGAAGCACTTCCTAGAAGAATGTATGACAATCAATTGGGAAGAGAGATAAGGATATTTAATACTGGTTTATGAATTATTGACAAAACTGAATGAGTTTATTTACAAAATAGTATGCTTCTTCAATTCTGTTAATGAATTGAATGGATCTTTTGTTCAAAAATTTAATCTCAAAAGCGTTATTTGTACAAGTCATATTTTGAATTAAGAAATTTAAATAACAGTTTCACGTGTCTGCCGTTTCTGTCTGAGAATGGATGCAGGGCTAAGAAAATATTGACGAAATTGTTAATCTTCTTTTTTAGCTCGTCCATGTTTAATTTGTTGAGATCAAAATAAAACCAATCGATGAGGTGTTGTATAGCAAAGCAAGTATATTCTTTCGATAGGAAAACAGGATAGTAAACGACACTCCCTTCTTTGTTGATAGTGTACCTCATCTTGTCACTAAAATAAATGTTCTTACCCATGATTAATGAATGGGTCTTTAAAAAAGTATTGTGAACCGACATTATCGAATTTTCTTTCCAATTGCACAGATAAGAGTCGGCTTTCTTTGAGTTTTCAAAACTTTGAGTCATGCCATTTTCGTTTTCACACTCTTGTGTTATAATACATAATAAAATTGAATCGTTGTCCATGTTCTTTCATTTAAAAAAGAAATTGAATCCGACAAGTGATGGAGTTTTATAGGTTTTTCGAATGCAGATTAATACATTGTAAAAAGACGATTTTAGAAAGATCTGAAATAACAGTGGAAAGTGGTGATGGTTACGATTTGTCGTATTCGTGAAATATGGAACAATATTTACAAGAATACTTCCCTTTGAAATCATATGAAAATATAGAAGTGTTAGATTTTACCTCGCCTGAAAAGGGCTTTTACGTGGAAGGAGGCTATCACGTTAAAGATATTGATCTGAAGGATGAAGATTTTAATATGATGATATTTTCGTTTGATTCTACAAATGGAGATGAGCCATTTTATTTTAAAAGTAAACAGGTTTAGAAAGTAAACATAAGACAATAAACTTTTTTAACGATAGAGAAACAAGTTGTTTCGTGACGACTTTCAAATTGCAAAATAACAAGTCATGGGACAAGTTAAATATATTTATTGATTGTGAAAAAAAATGAAAATATTTGTGATACAATAGAATACGAAAATGTCATAGTGTCATTTGACTAAATATAAATTCCGTTGTTTTTGTACATTGACTTTCTGAATTCGTCCAAATCCCGTCTAAATTCGTCATAGTTATTAATTTTCGTCAGTGTCATGTAGTTTTTAAAAGGTGTCAAAGTAAAGTCTTTTCTGATGATAGCATGCAGAAATAACTTATCAAACTAAGCAATAAAAATAATTTGAAGGATTTCTTCGCAAAAGTGTACCACAGGTTGTTTCCTATAGATCCTCATACATGCTGTTATTATTGAATCCAGTTTTGCTTTGTCTGAAATTTCATTGTCTTCTTATTTTATTTGTTGCCGAGTACTTCCAACATATGGCACCATTCTTTATATTAGGAATTACGATTTCTCCATTCTTCTGTGATATAGCCTTGTGTCACTAAATCGTGAAGTGTCATGAAATTCGAATATTCTAGAATTTTCTTCACGTTATTTCGGGCAAAAATTAAAACTTTGATGACAGTGCTTTGATATATTAATTCTTCTTCAGAATTTCTTAAAATTGCTTCCGAAAAATTTTTTCTTTTTTCACCAATATCCATTTTTGTTTAGAAATAGCAATGCCCAATGTCAACAATACTTTTTGACGAACTGATACTTTGTCACTTTGATGAGTGTTTTATTACAGATTTGGAACAATACGATCAATTGTTTGCTTTGTTAAACAAACGGCCTGAACAAAAAAAATATTATTTCTATTTTTATGGCCACGTCACAAATGACTCATTTGAAAATAAAGAAAATTACACTTTTACTGTCGGATTCCATAGAAAGTGTTTGCATGAAGGAGGAATCAAGATTAAGTATTCTATGATTGATTTAGCTAATAGAGACTTGTTTACTAGGGAAGATAAGGTCATTCGTTCTTTAACAAGTAATAATTTCTGCTGTTTGGTGTGTTTTTATTGCCCAAAACACCGTTGTTATTATTTCACTGAAGTATTGTACTCACGTGAAAAAGAAAGATTTTTCTCAATATTATATGAAGAATTGATTGATTATTACCAGTTATGAATCAAGAGGAATATATAAAGATTTGTCAAAAGGGCTATACGACCGAAAAAAGATGGTTCAATTGCATTTACAATGAAACAGAAGATGATGATTTTTTCTTTTATGGTTATTTCAAAGTGAGAGATTACGCTAACGAAATTTATGAAAATGAAACTGACTATCGAGCCACTGTTGGTTTCTATAAATTTCGTGACCAAAAACTTTTAATTCATTCCAAAATGGTAGATTTGATTAACGAAATTGTCGTTTACGACAAAAAAGAAGTGCATCAATTCACTGACAGTTTTTTCGAAAATTTCAAATAATTCTTTTGCCCAGCGATTAATGCCTATGTGGACATAACGAAAATTTACAATGACGAAGGCCCGACTTATGAGGACGTGTATTACAGCAGGAGAAATTTAATTAATTATTTATGTACGAATCTTAACGAGAAAATTGATAAAATAAATATCAGATGGCAATGGTAATCAAAACGTCATGTTTTTAAATTTATGAATAAATATATTACTATAAATAATTGTTATAACGTAAATTGTTACAAAGTATTAAGTAGCAAAACCACAAAAAAACAATTTTTTACTAAAAATGTTCCCATATAAATATTTAAATAAATAAAATGACTGTATGAATAGATTAAAATCCCTTAATAAAAATATTTACAAAAGAATAAATTACGCATTATTATCGTCGTTTATCTCAGCATTTTCGTGGTCTGAATCACCGGGATGCATTGTCGTTTTTGTTCGTTTGGCAATATAATACAAGTCGCCAAGTCTCTTGTGGTATAGAGCAATTTTTCTTTTGTTTGCTCTACTTTCGCACTGCTCCGTGGCGCAGCAATAATCCTTTGTCGGTTGTTGTGATACACCAACTTCCTCTTTTTCGGGGCAATATGTATGGCTGTCACAATGCATACAAATCTCTGGGTATATGTGACACCCCTTTGTCTTGCAAACCATCAACACTGGCGATTTATGGTATTCGCACAGACTACGTGGTCCCACTGGCACTCGCCTATGTTTCTGGAATAGGATATTTTTGTGAATGCGATTATCACATTCCTCACAGAGATAGCCTGGACACCCTAAACATTTCACAGTAGCTGCGTTACCATCTTTGCAATTCTGACATTGTGGCACCTCGTACTTTATAGAGTGTGTGATCATTTCAACAGCAAAATAGTTTGTAACAACAGCATCAGAAACTCTTCTGCATTTCGGACACACATGTTATTCTGAAAGAAAAAATAAAATCTTAAATATAATGAAAACAAAAAGCTATAGAAAATATCTTTCTGAAAAAATTGTTACCTTTTGTTAGAAAGATTATGTCTGTACACTCTTTGCAAATAGTATGCCCACAGGTCTTATATTTCGTTGGATAGCGAGGTTTGTAGTTAATTATGTCAATACAGGCAAAACATTTGAGTAGTTTGAAGAACTAATCTTGATGTTCTATGTATTTTGCCATGACTCCACTCTGTAGTTATTAGTCTGAAATGAGATGGCACACTTTTTATAAGAGCTACATAGTCGAAATCAGACCTACGTGATAAAAGAATAACAGAGAGATACTACATGTAAAAAAAGCCTCATAACGAAAAGGTGTTAAATGCAAAATAACGTTTTAACAAAAAGGTGTTAAATGCAAAAACTTTCAGTTGTTTACACAGGTGTTTCATTGTATTTGTTTATTTAACACATCACTGTAATAGAAAATGTATTAAATAAAATTGTTATCAGCAATTCTTTGTTTTGTGCTGCTATGGAGTTTTCTGAAAGAACAGATAACGAAATTCGTTTTGTTTTTAAAAAAATTCACTATCTTTTGTTGGGCAAGACTCTGGTAAGACGTTTACTCAGAAGAGAAAGTTCTCGTATTTCGAAAGATAAAATTGGTTATCGCTTAAGTGGCGAACTGCAAGATTACGTCTCTCTGCTGTTGAGAAGCGATTTGAAATTTGTAAGGGGATTTTTTTATCATCACTTCCACAACCGAAAGAATTATAAAACGTTTATACCTCAGTTTTTCACGCTGTTCACCAGGCAGAACAATAATTACGTGTCTTGTCAGTTCCATCACGGACTCATTTCACAATACCAAATGATTCAAGATTTGGACTTTAGAAAGGAAGAAAACTTTATTTACTTCGTATCTTTTTTGCTATTGACCTGTTCTCTGCGTTACTCGATGCTCAACGATGGGTTCTATTGAGCTTAGCGATTTTTTTTCAACTACCTGGTGAAAGATGATGTCCTAGCGAAAATAAATTTTAATCTTGGTCAAGACGTTATTGAAAATATTAAAATGAATTGCGAGGAATTGGAAACCTTTGAATTTACGTTTCCCTCGCTGATGCAAGTCAATACAGGGATAGACATCAAAAACTTACCAAACGATTTTTTTTAACTTTGCGATAATGGGGGAAAACATAGCCAGTTTTGACTTTAAATTTTATCTCGTTTGTAAAAAGGTGTTGGATGGTGACTATATGATGATTGGTTTTACGATTGGAGAATCTGGAGATCAAGAAAATAGGACTGTTGTTAAAAAAGACCTCAAATTTGTAAGTTGTTATAAGATTCGACAATACTTGCGATCCTGCTCAATATACTTGCCCAAAATTGACGTATTTTTGTATCTGAATTATAAGGGGGAATGTTATTTTTTGTATAGTAGTATTTTTAGGGAATTGGGTGTAGGTTGTTGGATGGAAAGCATATGCTATAATTTGTAATAAAATACCTCGCACTTTAAAAATTATTTCTTTTGGTTTTTATTCCTCTCTCCGTATGGAACTCGTGCATCAGGCTTAGTGTACGGCATTGTTTGAATTTGATGATAAATCACAAGCTTACGAGTACACTCATGTCGTTAAAGGTCACTTGATTGAAGACGTAAAATTCCTGACTCACTTTTCGTTTTTGCGCATTCAACACTATCTTTGTTTTTACCGTTGGCTAGATGAAAATGATGTCGACTTTGAATCAGAACATGGTGAAGGTAGGCAGATCCGAATAAAAACATTTGATGTATCAAAAAACAGGGAAGGTTTTATTTACGAAAAGTCCTTTTTTATTGTTCTGCCAGAAGGGAGTGGCCACGTGACTCGATTTTTAAGAAATGGGAAAGTAGAGAAATGCGATATGAATGAAGTGCGGAAAAAATTTTCTATGACGAATTTCTGGTATCTGTAGAGCAAGGACATGCCTCATTTAGAATTGTTCCTTTTGCTGAGTCGCAGTTGAAAAGAACCGTGATGGACGCTTTAAAATACAAAAACTTTCGATTGGACATGTTTATGTGTTTCGATAATATGGACGCAATGAGAAGATGTATTGACGAAAATTAAAACCTCACATTCAGCATCACATCACTAAAAACTTTACTACCTACTGATCTATGCTTTTTCCCTCTGTTTTTTTCGATTTTGTTTTGCAAAATTTCGGAAATGGAAAATACGATAGGGAGTTGAGTATCTATTGGGCCTTGCTTTCTGGTTACAGCATTACACTGAACGACAAGGTGACCACTCGTGTCGATACTCTTGTTTTTTCTTTGAGGCAGTTATGCAAGGGCAGTTACAAAATAAACCAGTACAAAAAGGAACTGGAGTATTGCATAAGATATTTAGAATATGAATCACAGCCGGATAGAATATACGTGCAATAAATTGTCCACATGTCTCAGTTTATTAACAAAAACCCTCCTGGCGCTTTGTATTTTATTTAATTCGGCATGTAAGGAGCGTGTTTTAGTAGGCAAGTGTTCGTCAAAGGCCTTGCAGAAATATTCTGTCAAATTCTTGTAGACCACTTTGATGAATAGCAAATTTCCTACTGCGAATGGAGAGATGGCTTCTAGGACGTAACATAAATTTTGTATCTCTTTCATGATTTCGTCTTTTGTTTTGTTGTTGGTCCTGTTTTCAAAACGATTTATGCAGCCTTGTATGGCTAATTCTACAAGTTTTTCCTCCTTGAATTTCGAATAGGCACGTCCGGCGAAATCATGTTTACTTGAACTATCGAAACGTGGAAAATTATTATGCATCAAGAGTGCGTATGTCTGCAGGAAACATCTGTGCGTATCTAATTTACCAGCTTGTTGCAATAATACTGTGCTCAAGTGATGGTCTGTGCTCGCTAATTGTCTAAAATCTTTGAGTTTAAAGTATGGAATATACAGTTCTTACAGTTTTGACCCGTTAAGCTTCCTTCGCTATAGAAATGTCGTATGATTCGTGCATTAAGTGGAAATCCGCTACAGACCTTTCTTTTAATTCCTTTTTATCTGATTTTTCGAAGAGAGCATTAATGGAATGTAAACAAAAAGCGCCACACCAAGTTGACTTTGTTTCTTGCAACTGGTTGCTTATCATTCCAACTTTGAGAGTCTTTTTGGTTTTTCACCATGGCTAAACCAGTAAACAAAGAGAAAAGACCTTTTGCAGTGTCGCTCAGCGGCTTAACGGTTTTTTGTTTAACCACTCGAACAAACGTGTCTACATTAAACAAATAGGTGGAAAATGTAATAGGAGAAATTTTCATATTCTTAACTGGTGGCGAACTCTTTTTGAAAAATGTTGAAATCAGCGGCGCATCATCCTGTGCTGTAAACACAAACACAGAACTTTCCCCAAGAGAATCGAAAACAAAAATATCTTCATCGGTTTCGTTTGGTTGCGATTTGCTCAGAAATACAACTGTCATCCAATGTGTGCCAGGCTTATCTCTATAGTCTGTATTAAATATAGCGTAAGGTAACTTTTTCTCCTTCACCTTGTTGGCACACTCAATAAAATCAAATGGCTCGTTTGAAGCAAATACCCCACAGAAATTTTCTTTCAGGGGTTTACTATCGAATCGATCAACATATTCTTCGAATTGTTTGCCGTTCATTTTATCGATAACAATCCCTTCAGGTTTTTAAGCTTTGAGTTTTTCCAGTTCTTGAATTTATTCACCTCCTGGTTTTTAAATGTTTTGAGTCTGTTCACGGGTACGTCCATTAAGTTATTGATGAATTTTTTAGAAACTTGATCCAAAAGCTCGCCTGTACTGTTTACCTTCAGTCCTTTCAGCAAGTTGTCGATGGCCAATTTAGTCAATTGGTTCGATAAGTCGGCTGTGTTGCGAACAGCCAATCAATTGAATGCTCTTTCTACAGCAGCTCTAGTGGCACTACTAATGAAGCCGCCATATTGGGATTTTTTCCTTCTTGTCGCTCCAGTCCTCCACACAGTTTTTCTCTTACCACCTCCTTTCTGCAATCTGCTATTGATAGCACGTGTGGGTGGTAGAATACAAGTCCTATATTTCATATCGAATTCAAAGGATTGTATTTATACGAAACTTTTGCAGGGATGACAGGTACTTTTGTTGTTTCTTTACTACTTTTGCTGCGACCTTTTTAAAAATTTCCGTAGGTAAATTTTTCTTAGATTACTCGTGTTGCTTTTTTCTTCATTTTCCGTACAATTTCTCGTCTTTGTTATAACAAGCCTATGTTCAACACGGCTCCGTTTGAAAAGCTCATTATCTCCATTATTTCCAAGCTACGATTCACAAATAGCGATTGAGAAATCGAAAAGTGATTGCAGTGAGCAAAGCAGCGAAGCAGTTTGTCTTTTCGAATGCCTTGTCCTTTGGACTGTTTAGTTGAGTTAGCTGCTGACTTAGGTGTTTTTTCTTGGAGGATGATTTGATATTCGACAGCATGAAATTCATAACTGATTGAACTAAATACTGAAAACACTGATATGAACTGCATCACCGATTGAACTACAAAGCAGAAATGAAGCATTGAATTGAGGAGATTCAGACTTCCTGACTTCAACTATTATGCAACATG
>JANSTP010106229.1:0-13141 GCA_025330745.1 Cladonema radiatum | reverse complement strand
GGTATTGCAGATTTTGTATGTCAGCATTTTTTGTTTCATCTTGATGACATCACAGCTGGGCATGCCCAAAAATCTTTCACCCAAAATATCTCTTGAAGGAAAAGAGATTTTTCGATTCCGTAAAAAGATTGTTTTATGTTATGATGAATTCCTTAATTTCAGCTGAAGTTCTTTTTAAGTGTGACACTCCCTTTAAAAAACTAAAAAACAAAGAACAAATAGATTGATTTTCACAAGATATCTGTTAAAAACTGAAACAAAAATAAGTAAAGGTACTAACTAAATTTAAAGATGTTTTGAAATAACATATTCAAATGATTTAATGCTTTCCCACCAATCAGTGAAAAGTTTGCAACACCAAAGTTATTACAGTCAAGAAAATTTTGATAGCATGCAAAAGTATGCAAATGAAGCCTTGCAGGTCGTATTATAATAATATTTGAGTCCATATAAGCATTGTGTAAATATTCTAATGTTGATTCATAACAATAATCTTTCCATCGAAAGTTGTCACGATGATTTTCCATATTTGATTTGTAATCCTGAAATTATAATAACCATCCATAGATAGGTTTGCAAAGTAAATTATGTTCTCACTTACTTCACAATATTAAAGAAAAAATAGTTTGATCAGTAAAAGCTAAGTAAACATTTTGAAGCCCAACTAATTAACACCAACACTACAAAGAAATAATGCAGCACGGCAGCTTGCTCCTCTTGTAAGGCCTTTTAAGAAATTAATGTCAGCGGTATTTATACATTCAGGCATATGTCTCGTCTCAATCAATGGGCATGAAATCACATCACATCACATTTTTTCCAAATAACTCATGCAATACTGTTAAGATATCTTAAATCTACAACATTATTTTGCAAAACAATAGTAAAAGCCTTTGATTAATGCTAATTAATGCTTTTAAGTGCTTTATTACAACATGAAATGTATTATTCAAGCTCAAGATGTCTGCAGTTCATATGATTTGAAAATCGCTAAATTTTTTCAAATCCTGGCCTACACACTTATTCCATGTGTGCTAACTTAAAGTATGTTAATTCAGTTTGCAAAAACCAATACCTCTTCTCTGGCTTAAATTGAATAGATGTATTATAAAAAAAACAATAGAAGATTATGTGATTCAACCAAAATAAAATTGGTCGAAGTGAAAAGTTATAGAGTTCTTATAAATAACTGTATAAGAATAAGTTAATTGCTTCTTATACTTTCTTGTATTGTTTTTCGCAAACTGTATTATTCCCTATTCTAAGCAAGTGAAAAACAGCCACTATTAGTTAAGAAATTATTCAAATATCGTTCATTTCTATAAGACAAAAAAATAAAAACATAAAATACCTGCACATCACCAGGGAAAAATATGACATAGTTATTTTTGTTCTCGCTTACTTTCATAATGACATCATTCTGCAATTCTGCATGGTCAATGCTTTTCAATATTTTCATTGCAATGTCCTTTGATAACATTCACAACCTATTTTTACCTAATTCTATAATAAACTATCAGTTATCATAATTTCCTTTAATATAAATATATTGATAAATAGAAATAAAATATCAGCATTTAACCAACAAATTAAGCAAAAATAATTATGTGATTATGAAGATATAAGAGATTAGTCAAATATTGAGGGGTCACTCAGGCTAGTGAATCAGATTTTAAGTAAAAGTTAGGATTTTTATCAGCAAAATACTAAAAACCAACAATGGGCATTTCCGGTCGGCAGTCATGTCAGCATTGATGATTGCTGACCTTTTTATGATACACTTACGTATATCATTGTTGTAAATATGATAGGAAGCAAATAATAGATTGAAAAAAAAAAAAAAAAAAAAAAGCCTGGGGTAAGTTGAAGGACTGGGTATAATGAGTTATCTTCTTCCACAAAAAACCTTATCCTTTAAACATAAAGATAATGTGAAGATTCAAATGTTTATTTTATTGACTACAAGTACATCTAAATATTTTTGAGCATGTTTACTTATTAGTTTCTTTTAAAAACTTATTTCTTACCTAGAGGATTGCTGACAAACAAAATGAAAACCAAAATAATAAAAATTCTTGTGTTAGTTTTTGACTTGTTCTCGTCATGGTAAAAAATTACAAACAGCCTCTTAAATAATAGTTTCTCTGATCCACTTTAAAACAAAATATTTGAATCGAACATGTTCGTAAACGTTTGTTTTATTCAATCATTGTATTTCCATGGATGTATTCTCAGCAGAGGTTCCCAAAACATTTTCTTCATGAGTTGAAGATGATTCTAGGATGTTTTTGTTTGAAGTTGAATAGGTTTCTGGGGCATTATCTTCTCTCTGCATTTCCATATTATGTTCTGATGCTACGGTTTCATCCTCATGACTAGAAACAAGATTCACTACAGGCAGGTCATTTTTTTCAACTTCCTTTGATACAACATTAGACTCAACTTGCGGTTCAACTCGCTCATTATTTGTTTGAATATTAGTCTCACTATTACTGTCGGATTTTATGTTATGGGTATCTGTTTGACTATTAATACTAGACTGAGATTTCTTCGTATTTATTCTGTCTGTATCATTTTTTCTTTCATTTGTGTTATCAACTTCCGCTTTGTAATTTTCATTTTTCATTTCAACATCTTTACTTGTTTCACTTGCAAGCTCTTCTTTCGTATATATTGGATAAAAACTGAACCGTAGTTCCAGCGCTTTCCTCTAAAAAAGAAATAATAGCAAACCTTGTCATAAGAGGCATGTCACCACATGGTGCACCCCCTCACACACATTCATTCATTTAGAGGGATGGATTCCAATCTCCTTAAATAATGGGTGACTTGCCATAATAATAGGTGTTTTAACAAAAAGCTTTTTAAAACACATCAAACATTCTCAAAGGAGAATGTTGATCATTTGGCTAATGATTTTTTTATGATCATGCCTCTGAGCAAACATTAATAACACATATTTTACAAAATTCTGGAACAAACAATTTTTATGAATTGTGGCTCCTTTAAAATTAAAACTCCAAAAATGTATTTCATATGGATTTAGGTTAAAGTTAGAAAAAATATGAATAATAGTTAGGGTAGATTATACATTGCAACAGGGTTTTACCGAGTAAATTTTACACATGATGTGAGAAATTCAAATCTTTCTTCACTTTTTAGAATTTCAATATTAATATCAAAATACATTTTCAGATATTGAGACTTTATAGTTTGAGAGAAAAATAAAACAAGTTAAGGCAGCGATTTATATGAAAACGGCGCAAAGTGCTTAAGTAAAACAACCAACTTTCATAATTTTTGTATCTTTCGACTTGGAAAAGGCAAAATGTCTGAATGTTTAGCCTCAGACTATAAGCAGCTGTCGCTCTAACTATGAAGATACTTTCTTGTTTTCTAAGAAGGAAACTGCAAAAATGACCTAAAATGACGTAATATCTGCACTTTTTGAATATTTTTACAAAATTACTATAATGTACCTCTCTGTATAAACCATAAATTTGTACAATATCCTTCAATGTCAAATCGTCAAGTAATGTTTCATCACCTCGCCACACATCTAACTAAAGAAAAACAGAGATAACACTGTAAGCTTCTTTCAACAAATCTATGTGAGACATGCATGGTGCCTCAAACAATAATGCAGTAAAAATGAAGTTAACGGGATTGATCTCTTTTTGAAATTTTGAGATGTGCATTCTTCTATTCACTTTTCATGTATATCCTAAAAACTAAGATTGCAACTACTTGACTAATTGAGTGTGTTGGAAATTTGTTGGAAACAAAGGGTTCTTATCAGACATCTACTGCAGGCTTTGTAACTTAAAAATTGACGGAGGCAGCGCTCTGAATTTAAAAAGGCAAATGGAAATGCCGACGTGATTGCCAACATAAATTACCCTCTACCAACCTCATTTTAAGGAATTTGCTGACCTACAGGTAATTAGATTCAGAGGGCTGCAGAGGAGTGGTCCATGCTCTTCTCAACTAAAGTAAGGAAGTTGATTTGCATATTTAGGCGTTTGCTTTGCATGTTTTGTGTGAGTGGTTTTTGTGTGTTAAGATTTTATGCGAGTGACTGACAACTTCCCTAAATATAACTAGGAGGAGTGTCGAAGGAGAGTAAGAGTGATCATTCACCTCCAATGACAACGTGTGGTGCCTTATCATTGACATAGGTGTTTTGAACTTTAAACACTTTTTAAACAATAAAACTTATTATGAAGATTTCACAAAATATCACATTCATAATTACTAACAATAACAAATCTGCAAGAGGGAAAGAGCAGGCATGGCTAAACGTTTCCCAATAAGGTCTGCTAACAACATTGCAATAGAGGTACATCACAATAACAAAAAAATAATGATATAAAAACGTTACCTCGAAATATCCTGGATCAATATCAAACTTTGCCATGATAAATTTCTTCAGCACTCGTATCGGCATTTCAGATTGGCAACAAAGATATCTCGTAGGAAAGAGAGATAGAATCTAAAAATTTAAGGAAACTTCAAAAATAAGACGGCAATGACTGAAAGAAATAATCAAAAATGAAAAATACAATGAGTTAACACTTCCATATAATATATACTAGCTGCACGCAGCGTCGCTGAAGCGTCGTATTAGCCTGCTCACGCAGTCCCAGCAAGAGATCGCTGCACAATCCCTTGCCAATAATAATTCAAGCATTTAATAACGATAGTTAGGCCTGCTGGCGCAGTCTGCTTCTAATGATGTCATATGCCGTTGTCATAGCAACAAACTGTCAAAAATGGCCTCAAAAAATGCAGGACCATTTGGAGTATCCGTGTACCAAGTTTGGTCACTAAAGGCAGATCAGAGGTGAAGTTATGGAAAATTTTCCCCATTGCAATTATTCGCTGTCTTCTATACGGAATGTTTCATACGAATAGCGCCAGGAACATTGGAGTGGTTTCTCCCGAACATTTTTTGACGTTTTCTGATTGGTTTTTCTTTTCCACAATTTGAGCCAATAAAAATCTTCTTTTTCGCTTTCGTTTTCCAAATAAGGAAATCGCATGACCATATTTAAATCTCACACTACGCTTTTAATATATATATTTAAAGAGAAATGAAAATAAAACATTACATGTTCTGCTTTCAATCTTTCCATTCTTGATGTGCCTCTAGACAAACGTTGGATAAAAAGATCAGTTAACGATTAGACTAAGTTTAACATCCGGTGAAAGATAAAGATCAGTTACTAGACAGGGATAACAATTTGCAAAGATCTGTTCTGAAAGTACCTCTGGAATATTCGACTAGAGATTCTTAAAAATAATATACTTGCAGAGTTTTCCCAAGACAACTTTTAAGACTATGCGATGGTTCTAAGAACTTAATCTTGAATTGAGTTTCTGTACTCAATCAGTGAAAGATCAATAAATTATTATAGGAAAATTTGAGTTATCTGACTTAAGTCAATTTTTTATTGAAAATTTATTGAAACATATGATAAAAATGCAAGGGGTATAAAACAGGGTAAAACAAACCCATAAACAAACTCAAATATTGATACTGTTTAAAAAGAAAGATTTTAAGAATCTGTTATCCAAATTTTATAAAGAAAACTAATTCTTTAAGATAAAAACGGACCTAGCCAGAATTGGCTGCATAAAACCCAGCGAGGGAAAACAAAGAAGGACCAGTTTACATTAAGTCAGTCAAACATTGGGCTTCATTTTTTCCTATATTCCAGATATTGATTGGTCACAATTTCAAATAAAATCAAATAAAGATATATTCTAACTGGAAAGTTACTCATGGACTAGTCAAGAAAAAGGCAATAAAATAATGGAACCAGAGTTTTGACATAAAAAAGTTTTTAACATAAAAAAGTTTTAACATATAAAATTCTTGATTTAGAATAACATCATAGGGTATTGAAAAGCAAGTTTTATTTACACTACATGAAAATTTCAACCCTGTGGAATATATGTAACCCTAATAGAGTCCTCTTAGAGAGGGGAGTAAATCTGAAGTGGGTTAAGTGTGGGGATATAAATGAAGTCCTACATTTTATGTATCAAATATGGATCAAATAGTACTGTTCTTTGCATTGGCTACCTACAGGTATTAAGTAAATGACCCAATATTTTAATTTTTTAGAGACATTTTAAAAACATAAAAATAATCAACCTGAAATACTTCAATGTCACAGGGATTCTTGAATTGAGATCATCAGATGAATGAGAATTATTCAAATTTTCTTTATTTTCCAAATCCCATTCTTTCCGTCGTTTTTCTTCATCTAATACACAGAGTAATTAATACTTTGTTTACAATAACTTAACAGCTTACTTTTTTAAATAAGAATTCTGTATTCTGGCTATACTCTCTTAAGAAGCAACCATTGACAAAACCAACTTTCAGGGATTTTGTTATCAGAATAAATGCTATGAGTTTTTGGCCCTAATCTAAGATTTCACATAAGCACCAGGAGTCAACAAACAAAAAAGAGCACTTTTAAGGCACGTTGGGTCTTCGTTGATTTATTTCAGGATGGTTCTGTTTTATTCACCTTTTACATAGGACAATCAGTCTCCAAAATAACCAATTTATGGATCTCACAGCATAATTACCAGGAGGTGTTTAAAAACGTGCCTATGGATTTTATATTTTGCTTCATTTTCTAAAAACTCATAAAAAACATTTGAGAGACAAGATGAGAAGCCAGCAATACAAAGTTTCCCAAAAACATTTTATAAAATACTCTATGTAATCACCATGTTTAACTGTTTAGGCACTGATACTAATATTTATTACTTACCGTTAAATAATCCAGGTACCAATTTGTTGACTAATTCTTGCAGAGTAGAATCAGATCTAAACTTTCAAAATATAATTGAATGGTAGAAGAGAACTCCCCAGTAAAACTTCCTAAGATTCAAACAGACCTTGAACAAATCAACTATTGGCAATAGCAGCCTTCAATTTTCAGATAACTTTGCCTCAGTAAAAAGGCAAGGGTAAATTCCAAGGTAATAGAAAATATGCCATCTGCATCGAAGTTTGCTTTGGAATTCTCTTTGGAATTTGCCAAAGTTTAAGCAAATTCCAATTACTACAATAAAACTAATCAACAATGAATAAAAAAGTATACCTTATATATTCTAAAGGTTTTGTCTTGTGTATCTCTGTATTACATTTTGGACAGTTGTAAGAACTCTCCAGATATTTGATTAGGCAACTGCGACAAACTATGGCAAAATAAGAAATTATAAAAATCAACAAAAATATTCACCAGAAGTTTGAAACTATTGTAACGGTAACTGGACAAACAGATTTAATGAATATTAATTCTGATCACGCAAAGAGAACTGTGCAGTTTTGATTTATACAGCTCAATTACCTTTTTATGTGTTCAAACTGAGCACTACAAAGTCATATCCAGAGATTTTCATGGGATGACTGTTGATACTGCATTTTCTCAAGTTTTCGATTTTCTCATTTCTAGATAATTTTTTGGATGCCTGTACCTGACCACCTGGGTCATTTTTTGCTCTGGACGCTGGTCCGTATAAATCAAAAAATTATAAAAATGGTATACTATCCATTAAATAAATCCAAAAATGGTGTGCTACAAATTACTTTATCATCAAAATTGTTAATCTGAAAAAGATTTCCAACCAGTTGGAATGTAGAGTACACCTTTAAGCAAACTGATCTTTCTCAAAAGATAGTCATTCAAAAAATAAAAATACAAACATAACTCACATGAATGCAAACATTCTACCAGTGTCGTAGCATCGACAAGATACCCGGAACAAATCGTACATATCAAGTATGGGTTAATATCTTGAATGCTGATATGTTTCTGCATTTCCACAGCATTTCTGCTAATACTGTTACGCACTAAATCATGGCCTAATTAATGTCAGACTGTAATCATTTATTGTAAACCTAAAACTAAAATGTGTTCGCTAGTTAGATATTGATATGTTATTAGTTTTACCATAGTCCAAACTCGACTTCTTTAGGGAATGTGATATAACAACTAATAATGTATCATTCAATTAGAATATTTAGGGAGAGAGACTTTGAACGATTTACTAATACTCCCAGATAACCACCAAACCAAAGCAGTTTTTGTAAGAGTGATCATAACATGTTCTAGGTTTAAAACTAAAACCTTTCAACAATAATCAAAACACTGAAATCAGGAAAATAGTAGAGATTTATTACCAGGGGGAAGCTTTCCTTGAATATAAAAGATTAAATGAAAAATGTTTATATTGATAACTTGTTTTATTACATCTGATTGTTTGTTGTGTGATACTGCTTATATTCTCTGTACTTAGGTTTACACAAGAATTTCTTTGAAGGATTCTACTTTTCCTTTTGAGCAATCAATATGACAAAGACATTGGTAAATGAGAAAAACCAAAATTACTGAGTAAAACAGTTTTTTTTATTTCATTGAAAATATGACATGCAATTAATGTACATAATAAACACATTTATGAGTGTGTTATTAACAACACAAAATAAATAACACTATGATATAATATATAATACAACGCAAATAAAAGTGTTTCATATAATTTCTTATTATTACTAATAACTTTTTATCAAACTAAAATAATGTGCGAAAACAAATCAATGAAACACCACATTTATACCATTCATAATAAAGAAAACAATATTTGATATTTACGAAAACCTAACAAAAACAAAAAAAGAGGTAGTCAGTCCACTGTTTACGACAATAAAAGAGCTATTATCATAAGTGATCAAAATGTGAACATCTTAAAAGCATTCTAATCAGCAAAAAATGAAAAAGGTGCTCATAGATTTGTATTCAAGAACTTTTTAAACTAAATGATATACAAAGAATGAAGGAATGGTGAAATTTAAAGAATTATAAAAAACCTTTTTCATCACAGTTTTATTTTTATCCTTTTAGTCTCTCATAAAAAGAAAAGTCTGAATAAATTCGGCTAGATCCAAGGAGACAATACAACAATCAATAAAACACAATGGTCTGAAAAAAATAATTATCTTTAAAAAATGAAAATAAAAATTCAAATTGCTAATATCCCAGTCATACTGTAAGTCATTAATAGAGATTTTTATTAGTCGAATAAATTACTAAAAATTTTTATTGTGGTACAGAGCTTAATATAGTTGAAACCTCCTCTGCAACAGCTGTTAAAACAAATTCAAACTGCCCCTAAAAAGAGAGAAGAAAAACAAATTATCACTGATCAAAAGAATGAAAGGAATGATCAAAAGTTAATAATGAATGTAATATATTACATATAATATATTTGATCTAAGTTATTGGTGTGTCTTTTAAACTGGCACAACGCAAACAGAGTTCATTACAGGTGCAGATAATGCCATCAAAGTCAGAAAACTTTACCAAAAATTTTGCAAAGTAATACAGTGAAGCCTGTATAGGACGACCACTCTGGGGACCATAAAAGAGTGGTCTTTTTAGAGAGGTGGTCTTCTTATACAGGGTGGAAACAATAGAAAACACCCTTTCGAGATCTTAGTGGTCTTTATAGGCAGGTGATCTTCTTAAAGAGGTGGTCGTTTTAGCAGGTTTCACTGTAGTAGGATTGATGGCAGAGTTAATATTAAAAGCACAAAACTTTGATTCTTTACGAATCAATAGGAGACTATGAAGCCATGGAGTCAATCCTAGTTGCCATTGAAAGTAAATTAGAATGTCTATCAAATCAGAACAAAATCAGCCTTGGAGACGGCCTTCTAGAATTTGTGAATATGTTATGAAAAAAAATAAATTCATCACAAAAAATGGCCAGAGCTTTAAGGGTTAAGGTTTTGATATGCTACACGTCACATTATAGAATTCTTTTCAGAAAAAAATACATGGTCTTTGTTCAATAGCTAAATTGCTCCCTCTTTGAAGTTTATTAATAGAAAGAAATCCATTAATCAATAACTGACCTTTGTTTTCACCATGTCAGGACGTTGGTCACGAATATGTTCTAAAGAAGCTGCTATATCCATTTCCTTTGCTCCTTTAATCATTTTGTTGAGCACCATATCAAGAAGTATATACGTTCCAGTACGACCAACACCATTGTTACAATGAACAATTATGGGGCATGCGTGACCACGATAGCATTTATTGACTTTCCTAAAAGAAATTCAGTTTATTTTGTAATGAAAAATACTTAGCTTAGGTAATAATGGGAAAATAAAACAACCATCTACAACTCTCAGATTAAAAAGCTATAAAAAATTTAAGAAAATAAATAAATGTCTATGTCAGCATATAAAAACAACATACAGTACCTTCTAAATTCAAGCAATGGTTTCGGAGAGCCGGGTACACTGAGATCAGGCCATGTCAAGTAATGAAATTGTGTTACTGTTCTCGTTTCACCAGTCTAGATAAAAAAATATTTATGTGAATTAATCTTGGAGAGATTCCAATATGAGAAATATTTAAAGAAGTACATGAGAATCTTCGACATCGGGTTTCAAGTTTTCTTACATACTGTAAAGTTTGCTTATTCGAAAATGACTTACTTGGAGGTTCTTGAGGTACAAGCTTCTTACAAGATAATCGTCGCACCAGATGTGTTCTGATATTAGATGGACCTGAAAATCAAGTTAATGAAGTTAAATAATGACAAGTTATTTATTACTGCACCGTACGGCAATAACATAAATCCAAAACAATTATATACAGAAAATTTTTCTACTTTTCACAAACCACAAAAAAACATGGCAAGAAACCCGCCTTGATTGAAATCTAACAGAATTATAGGATCATAAATTTATTTAGGATTTTGTGTGCAATTTGATAGGTATTTTTTGATACTAAAAAATCCAAATTTATAGTCAAACAATATATAACGAAGGTTCGGATATGAATATTTACTGAAATCTTTATGCCTCATTAATTTCTCCTGAACCTTTTCTGATAAATCTTTATTAGTAAGCAATCTCTCTTAGAAGGCAATTTTTTTGCTCCCTACCTAGGAACCCTGTAAGGACTACTTTAGTATTTGTTAACTATTATTTTATCAATGTCTAGGAACAATTCTAAGAACTTTAGAGATTTTATAAGAATTTTCAATTACCTCATATATATGATAGACCTGACTTCCATTTTCAGGCCAATAACGATGACACTGAGGCTAAAACATTAAAGAATATAGTTTCAATATACCACTATTAAATATAATTAATTTAAATACTCTACTGTTAAAAAAAATGGCAGCCAAAACTTTGATATATAGCTTACCAATCCAACATCGGATAACTTTGTTAAATTCACAATCACAGCCACTCCATGCTCCCAAACCATCTATATCAGAGAAAAAAAAATGATTCAGTAATAAAAACAATCCAAAAATATTGATGCATAATGCTAGTGAATGATAATGACTTACCTGCCAGAAGTCTGATACAGTGTTATCTAACGGTCCCTGTGTCGCTATGTATTCTGGATGATGAGGATTGATGTCAGCCTACATGAAAAAAAAATAATCGTTGTTAATGTAGGATTTAATATTTTATCTAGCAGCATTATCTCATTATCTCACAAGAAAACCAAAAATTGTCGTTCTGTAAAAAACTGAAAAACCTAACTATGATCATCTTTACTAAGAGGAAAAATCCAATTTCCAAAAATCAGTTATATTTAAATTCCTTTGAGTTATTTTCAATATTGTCTATTTTTTAATGATTTATGAAATTTAATTGGTTGCTTCAGAGCATGAAAATATCTGTATTCAATATTCGATACAAATAATATAAAAGAATAAAAGAAAAGAAATAAAGAATAAGAGAATTCATATGAACTTACAATAAAACTTGCGTTGATATAATCTGAATGAAATGTATTTGAAGTTTCATGTAGCTTGACTCTGGTATGATCAACTAAAATAAAAAGCAAATCAAATAAATTTAGTTGCTATAACTAATCTTTTGAATTTTCGTCTCAAAGACAGTAAATTACAAAGAACAAAGAAGAACTAACAACTTTAAAATTGGGACCGAACTAAATCTACCCATGACTAACAGGTGAAGCAATTAAAGATTGACAGCATGTGCATGTCAATTATAGAAACCTTTGTATAATACTCACAAGTTACAGTTTTTGCTAAAAAAGAAGAAAAAATGCTCTAAAAATGGTAC
This sequence comes from Cladonema radiatum, assembly GCA_025330745.1. NCBI lineage: Eukaryota > Metazoa > Cnidaria > Hydrozoa > Anthoathecata > Cladonematidae > Cladonema > Cladonema radiatum. The sequence continues at coordinate 996 of JANSTP010106229.1, read as the reverse complement.
CGATGTATAAAGGAAAGAGAATTCTCAATTAGGGTAGACTGTGCAACATCGTACTCTAATATTATGACTAATCAAGGCTTGTAAATGGGTTGTTTCGAGATCCTCAAAATATTTAAAACCAAGATCGCAGCAGGCAAGGGGGAGGAAATCAGGTCTGTACTACTGACTGCTTGCCTGAATTCACAAGTTTGCTAATCTCTGACTGAAAGAATAGTTTGAAAAGAAATATAGACATACATGGTAAAACATCTCTATATCTATTCTTTGAAGAATTTTTCGGATCATTTCCTGCTTTTATTGTTGCATCATCTGCTTTATAACTACATAAGGCTTTCCATTCATCGTTAAGTCTGTCTTCATTGTTCAAATGGTCCTCCATGAATGACTAAACGTTAAACAAAATACTTTATCAGAAAATACAGCATGTAACCTCGACGCAAGTTACAAACAAGTTATTGTAACTTATTGTAAGAAGAGTATATCATAAACAACAAACCCCAACCTCCTCAATTAAATTTACTACAGGGGTACCAAAAGTGATAACACACCTTAGGCTCATATGAAAGAGCATAAAAAACATGAGCAATGCTTTTCAAGTATCCAAGTTATTTGAGTTTGAATATTTATTGCTTAGGAAATTTCCCTATAATAGCCAAAAAACTTGATGTCATGCAAGATTTCATCAAATGCCCCAATATTGAAAAGCTACATATCTCCAGGTATAATGATCTATTAAAACCGTAAATGAGCTTTTCACATACTCTTGATGAAATCGCAAAGTATTCATACTCTTTGAGAAATTATCTACTGGACAAAAGCCAGATAACTTGAAACAGAAATATTTGAAAAATGGATCAAGACGAAATTTAATTGCGTTCATCATTTTTTGCTCTTTCATTTTGTGAATTCAACTTTCATGTTAAAGGTAGTGTTCGCTATATTTTTGGTATTTCTGGTTTTCAGCTCTTATTAAAGAGCTTAAAAAATCATGAACAC
>JANSTP010106007.1:0-13151 GCA_025330745.1 Cladonema radiatum | reverse complement strand
TTCTTTAATAAGAGTTTTTCGAATTTTTTGAATGTTTTGAATCTTCTAGTTGAATATTCAACTGGAGACAATGTACCCTCTGATCTTTTATTAAGTAATTTTTGCTTGTCCTTAATTTACAAATGATAAGCTTCTCACTCAAACAAAGATTTTGATATAGGATTGTAACCAGATGTCTCTCTAACAATGGAACGATTATGTCTGTAGTCCTCATTTCCTCCGTTTAGTTCCCATATGCATTTATACAACTCTGTTCAATTTTTACTATTCTTGTTGTTGAATGAAGCTTTGTGGTTAGCCAATCTTTCTTTGAAAGTGTGTTTTTGTTACATAATCGTTAAGGATAAACACATCTGCTTGGTAGATGGTGTTCAACGCTCTTTATCAGCCTTGCAGAGGGCAGTTGGGCTTGTCTCGGCAATTACATGGGGGCTCCTGTAAAATATGGCATTGAGTAACTTTTTTATTATGATCTCTTAAGATCTTTGCCATGTTATCCATGCAACTATAACTTAGTTTTACATTGTTTTTATTGAAAAGATTACGATGTTTGTGTTTTTTATTGAAGTGTTTGCATAGTAATTGTAGAAAAGCTCTTCCTAAATTAGTTTTGAGATTTTTTCTAAAGGGGGTTTATACCAAATAATTTTCCGTTTTCTGCTCCTATTTGTAATCAATGCTTGCAGTTTTTCAAAATAGATAAGTTTGCTTTTCTAGTCGCTTTCGCTAAGAATATTATCTTTTCAATTTTGAAAATACGTTGCTTTTTCGAAAATATCACTATTTGAAGAATTTCGTAATATTCTATCAGATACGGATTTAGGCAACTGCTTAATTATATTCGATTGGCGAATGGTTTGATAACACATTTATATATCTTGGCCTATTATTGGGTTTGTTATAAGGCATGTATAATATTTAAACCAAAAACGTAAATCTATAAGATTTATGCTATTCAAAACATTTTTCGCTAGATCTTTCATGAGCTACTGCTCACATTTTCAAGCTACACAAGTAATAATACAAAAGTATAGAAAGTGCCTATTTGTAGTGACTACACTTTCACTATTTATGGTGACTACACTAGTTTGCATCATGAAATTGAGCATCTCAAGATAGTTTGGCAAAAAAACTCATTTCCTTTGTTTTTTATTGATAATTGCATTAAAAGGTTTTTTCATAAGCTGTTTGTTACTAAACAATTGAAAGACACAGCAACAGTAAAAAATGAAATTATTTGTCTGCTTGGAGTTTCTTGGAAAAATTTCTTTACAGATTAAGAAAACTAAGAAACAACTAGCTGAAATATTCAGATCATGCTTAAAAGGCATTAAAGTGAAAGTCATATTTAAGTCCTCTTTCAGAATACGAAATCTGTTTTGTTTTACAGATTTCACAATCACTGAATTCAAAGGCCATTTATTAATACAAGTGCGACAGCTGCAGTGTTGTCTACATTGGTCAGACCGAATGCCATTTCGTTGTCCGTCAATAAGAACACTTTGGTAGATCATTGTTTACTGAAAAGCGGCTCAAATATAATGATTTTGACGCGTCTGCAATTAGAAGACATGTAAAGTCGAGTGGACACATGACTATTGATGGTTCTTTTAAACTCATCGGAAATGCAACTAATATTTACCATCCTAAATTGAAAGAATCACTACTTATTTCCGAATTGAAACCTTAACTGAATGTAGCTAAAGATCCTATGCCACGATATATTTTTAATGATGTATCTTAAAAAGTTGCCAAAGTAGCGCTTGTATTATTATTATGTAGCTTGAAAATGCATCTATAGTCCTTTGCTTAAGTCGAATGTAACATCCAGGAGATCGGCACATTTCAGTTAAATTAGGGTTCTCTAACTTAAACAATAATATTATATGTTTTTTTTATTTTATCTGCTTCATGACCACTAAGGTTCTGGAAAGCAAATAGTCCATTGCCTCTATACAATCCCAAATTACCTGACGGAATAGCACTATAAAGTTTGTTTAAGAGGAAAAGACCAACAAGCTAACAGTTCTCAGGGCCATCAAAAGTGCTCATGGTGTTACTGTCAACTATACCGTTCCTAGTATTCTTAACATAAGGTTTATCACTGAGGAATAGAAAGGACTTTCTACAATGAAAGATTAATTTTATACCACTGTTTGGAATGTTTAGGAAAGAAGATGCAAAAGCAATAGATTCTTTCAAGAGTTTTTCAGTTATTGAAGTGTAAAAAACATCGATATCAGATATGGTGAAATTATGATTTAAATCGAGAATAACGTTTATTCTGGATTTGGTTAAACCAAGCTATAACTTTGGATGCGTTTTGCTATTGCTATCTTCAGATCTATTTTCAGGCTTTTAATTTTTTCCTGTAACATAGTCTTGCTTACTTTGCCTAATTCAGATTTTGTTGGATTTGGCAGTCGAAATGTAGGATTCGTTCGAAAGTCCTCCTTATGGTCTTTTAACGTAATGAAACAGTCATTTTATTAACCCGGTCACCTATGTTCAATTTTTCACTTAGAATTTTGTTATAAGGAGAACCAGTTGACTTTCTTTTAGCTTTTTGTCTTAGTCCTCCCTGCTAACTTCATAGTAGTTTTGAGTCTTGTCTGCCAGTAAGAAACTTTATTCGATGATTTTATTTTCTTCATATAATGAAGTGAAAGATTTACGAATTCATTCGAGGTTGTTTTGGATTGAATGTTTTCTATCATTTCTCCATCTCATTCTCTTTAACAATTTTTCCAAAGAAACTAATAATAAATTTTATTATTTTTTTCTTTTTAAATTTTTTACATTTTGTCCTTCCACTTTGAATCGCTGCATGGCAAAGCCTACTAAAATAAATTACTTCAATTGGCCATGCCCTGTGGTTTCTTAGATTAGATCCAAATCTTGCAGGACAAGTTATCTTATGTAAAAATCTCTTGAGCCGTAGAAACAATCAACTTATTGACAATAATATAATCTGAGTTACTGTATAACACCTTTATTGCAGACATCCCATAAAGCAAAAATCTCTCCACAGTCTATATTTTTCACGAAAACGCTTGGCAGTCAAACTCTTATAACAAAACCTCGATGTGGTGGACTTCTCTCTACAATGCATGCCATTTTGCAGTGTAGCTATTTTCTGGTAGATAGAGGTTTGTCCAAATTAATTACCTTTATTAGGGCGTGTAAATTGCAAAGTAAAGAAGTATAGTATTGAAATCTATCCAGACCAGGCGGAGGGAGAGGGAGTGTCAATTTGGCCACCTCCCCCGTAGTTTTTCTGATGTAAATGGAGAAGGCATAATTATTAAGTTACCAAATTTGGGTGCTTTTAGTGAAATTTTATAAGGAGCATAAATAAAAATATTTGTATTGAAAATTAATTGATCCCCTCCTTGCCCATTAACGTTGTTCAGAACCACCCAACTCCTCATATTTGATTAATGAGTTTTCCCATTAAATTTCTATTATTTTTGAAATCAATTTGGATCCTGAATATGTTGTGCCTATTGTTCCAAGAAGACACTAGGCATTTGACGTCATTTACTTTCTGTCAGACTGATGTCACGACGTTTTTCTCAATGTTTTTGACTTTTTCCTTTTTTGAAGTTGTCGCATTTGGGAAATTGATGAGAAGCCATGATGCTGATGCTTTGTGTCTTGATAATCCAGAGGGAGGGTCAAATTGAGCGCTACCGGGCAAAATAGCCCAATTATTAAGACGTTATAGAATTTATGTGCTGGTAGTTTGAATATTATTTGTAGAATATTATTACTTAAAAATATTACTATGAGTACTAAATGAATGGCTTTCGGACTTTCATTGTTCTTTCATCGTTAGGAATATTCAAAAACTAGTCCCAACTGAAAAATATGTTTCCTTCAGGAGTTTCTCCCTTATATATCCTTTCAATCTGAGTGTCATTAAATAATTCATTCCAAACAAATATTTGCGTCATGTAGCCATAGAAACGCGTTGAATTAGTAGCTTCTCTCTGGGATGTTTGGCTGACATACGTGCCAAGGTAAACATTTGTTGTATTTATAAAAGAAACGTCATCCGAGAGCGTTTGATTTTGAGAAACGATACCATTAATGTAAAAATAGGCAATTTTTTCCTTCGTAGATATTCCAATACATATGTGATTCCATGCAGTGATATCAAATTCTGTTGTTGTATATAAAGTTTTACCCGAACACCAAATTGCAAATTTCCCATCGTCATATAATATAAGAATAACGCCTTGATTTCTGTCTTTGTTATGCATACCATGATAAATGATTGATGCATATGTTTTTATCCTTTTGGATCTCAGCCATACCCACAAGGTATGTTCTTTAGCTGTCAAAGATTTGTTATATGGTCGAATAACTTCTTTTTGTGTCTTTTTAAAGTGGAGCATCGTGACCATTTTAAACGAAGGTTTAATAAATTCTTCATTCTCAATAAATCTCCAATTGCTTGCGTCAATAATCTCCGATGAATTTCGTGTCTCATTTGATAATTGGCATTTGTTTGTTATCATTTGATAGTTGACAGCATTTGCACTTTCCAGAAATCCTTGATGTGCACAATCCAACAATGACGAAGTGTTTATTGTTTTGTAGAATTTCTTTATTTTCTTACCATGCGTTATGTGTGCGACTTGTGATCCAAAAAAAACTTCATGAATCATACAGAAAACGTATGGAAAAAATAATACAGTTTTAAGCTCCATTTAAATATAAATCAATACCGAATTTATTTGAAGTTATTTTATTATTTGCTTGACATTAAGATACAAAGTCAACAAAAATAAAAATTACTCAAATGTGAGCTCACTTTTGATAAAGCATTATTTTAAAAATTATTTATATAAAAGTTTGCATTCAATGGTTGCCACCATAAGAAGAAGTACACTCAAATTAAAAAACCTCAAAAATTGCAAACAAATTTTACTCAAAATGATTGATTCATGTCTTTTGAATGTGATATTCAAAATTCAGATTAAGGGTTTTATATTTATGAAGCCACAATGTATGTACACACCCTGAATACGTGTGTCACTATTTACGTAAATAATCGGTTGAAATCTATTCTATGCTTAAATGGAGTCATAAATCTGACGAAGAAAAGTTTCTCATTTCTCATTTAGTATAGCCTTTTTTGCATTTATTATACCCGCCATCTCAGTAGCATAGTTCCGACATAGTGCAGTCTAAAATAACATTTTCTTTAAATCAATACCAAAACTAGTAACTACATGGCAGGTGCACTGTCACAAAAAACGTTCTAAAAAAGCTTTAGAAACTAGTGAAGCTAGTGAAGCTTATATGACATATTAAGCTCATATTAAAATGATAATAAAAGTAACAAACTACTAGAACTTCTTTCATTATGCTTATAAGTCTACATAAATTGCTAATTTTTAAACTATACTGTATATGTATAATGAAAAAAATGATTATATTATAATTGGTTGTGTCATGAGAAGGTATTGATGTTAAAAATCTTCGTACATGGTTATCAAGTGTTTCTTTACTAACTTTTTATGAAACGTTTGTACAACCTCATCTTGATTATGCTATCATTATTTGTGATAAACCCATCGACTTCTCTTTTTCGTCGAAAATTGAAGCAGTTCAGTATCAGGCTTGTTTAGCCATAAATGGGGCAATACAAGGAACATCGCTTCAGAAAATGTACTCTGAATTAGGTCTAGAGGAACTCTCCAGTAGAAGGTGGTTCAGATGGTTAATAAACTTCTACAAGATAACAAATACTGGGCTTCCACAATACTTAAATAAGTTAATACCGAATAAAAGATTAACAAATAATCTTCGTCAGCAATCTTCTCCATTTTCCTGTCATAAAAAACATTTTGCTGACTCTTTTTTCCATACACTACCAGTGAGTGGCTTCAACTTGACTTGTCAATACGTATATGTCGTATGTTGTGTCGTACAAAATCGTGAGCCAATCGTGTTGCTCTTACGAGGAGGTCAATTCCTGCCACCGTCATTAATTACATGAGGAGTCGATTCTTGCATTAGTTTACATCATCCGCATTAGAACGAAGATTCAATGAAGACAATTACGCATGCACAATGAGACGATAGAATACTTCAGTTTTACAGCATTTTGATGCTTAGTTGTACATATATACATTGGTTAGTTTTTGAACAAAATAAATAATAACTATCTTTTATAAGCCACTGTATGATTCTCTACACCAGAGGTCACCCCACGACAATTTGAGGGCTCAACTACAAACAAACGAGTGGTTTATCGCATGACTACGTATTATTTAGTTGGCTTTATGATATTACTTTGATGCTTTACGCACGCCGGAGATAGCCGTACATTCTAAGGTACACGATAAACGTTGTTTCTTAAAAACACACTATTAGTTTTATGTTAGCATTATACAACCTCACCGTACACATTTTCTATTAACTTGGATATATTGTTTTTGAACATTCTGGCTAACGAAATTTTTGAATTATACGAAGTTTGAATAAAAACGTTTGCAGTGACAAATCTTTAGATAACGTTTCCGTTACATTGTTCAACCGTTATGTTCTTTACACGCTATTCACTTTCATTGACGTCATCGGAGTGAGACGCCGACATTGACGATATTATTGTTGACATTTATTTTTTTGTTGGGATCAAGTGACATCAAAAACCAATTCGATTTTGAAGAAATCTTCTGTGAAATCGAGGTGAAATTACTCACGAAAAAATTGGAGGATTTGAGAGGTTTTGCTGCTGACCTTCGTTTACAGGAAGATCTGTCAGAGAAGAAGCGTTTTCGTGGCAAACGCTCAATGATACGACATTTTGAAGAACTAATTACAAGCAAAGATGGTGATGCAAGTAAAAAAAGAACAAGCAACAGCTATCCTCAGCAATGTGTCCATCTTTAATCTTAAGGAGTGTTTTACAATCAACAAAAGATCTTTCTCTCGAAATATTAAAAGAGAACTTAGCAGCCTGTTTTCAAGAACAGAACGCCACTGATTTTGATTTATGCCAGTTAACGGAAGAGAGCAGTTATGAATTTGTTATGCGTTGTAAAGAGATTCGCCAAAATGTCTTGAGAGCCTCAGAGAAGTCTGATATATTGCATGATGAAAACTCAGTGTTAAAACGTTTCTGTCGTACCATTGAAAGAGACTTAGGGTTTGCTGAGATTAAGAGTTTACTCATACAAAGAATTTCTGATGTCAGATTAATACAAAGCATAAATAAGGCATCTACTAAGAAATACAATCCAGTATAACGCAAATGGTCTTAGGAAAAGGGTCTGTGAAGTTAAGACAGATACTGAAACCTACAGGCATTCCATAGAATCTGATTCCACTCATCCTTCAAATGTTTGTGCAGTTTCTTCTTCCGCCAATCATAATGATATCGAAAAGCTTCTATATGCTGTTGAAAGTATGACCACTGAGATGTCTAGTATGCAGTCTGATATTGAAAAGTTAAAGAAATGTAAATCAGTATTATCCAGTTCGAATAAGAGTCGTTGTAAATTTTGTACCAGTGAGAAATGTGATCGTTGTTATAAATGTGGTAGAACGAATCCTATATCTAAAATTTGTTTTTCGGGAAACGAGAAGTGGTTGCTGAGGCAGGGCAATCAGTAATCGAAGAGGCTCCGCCCTATAAGTGTAAATATTTTTCGAATAAGGACACGATAATACCAACAGGCCAGTTGAGGCAGATTACAAGCAAAGTCAATGATATCAGAGATATCCAAAGCGACAATATGATGACGTTCCAGGAAGATGAAGTCAATTTACCTGAACTCATTTGTCTAACATTTCAACAGTCCGACAAAGTAAGTATTTTTAGTCCGACAGTTCATTTGATCTACATTCAATTTGTCCTGCCTCTCAGTTGTCCGATATTTTTTATGTTTTCTTTCAACTGTATGCTGTCTAAAGCATCAAACTTATATGCAAAGTGATCTAGAAGATCCCTTTTTATCTTGAGTGTAGTCTGAACAATGTTAGAACTCACAATTACAGTTTGATCTGTTGCAAGGTGCTATTGTGAAAACCAAAAGTGGCATATATTATAAATAATAAAGAGTATATTTTAGCTTTACATACATCTATACATAAGCGGGGGAATATAGTAGAGATTTGCTGGAGTTTGAAGGGAAACGGCACATAGCTCTTATCAAAGAATCTTTTATTTACATCACTGGTTCCTTTTCAATGATAAGGAAAACTTCATGTCATAAGTTGTCACTGCAATATCAGCGGCTATAAAAGTTCTCAAGGCAATACTCTTCTCAGAATTACACATACATTTATCTTCCATACTTTTAATTAACTAAATTCATTGGAGAAAAAGTATTTTTAAGTGTGAAAGCTTGAAGTGTCGGAGAAATGAGATTTTGAAAATATTGGTTGTCGGACGGAGGACACGTTGATGAGTTTTGTTGGAAAAACGAAACCTTTTTGTCGGACTGATGATATATCGGGAAAGTATGTATCGGACAAGTGCGCACCTCCCGGTCATACTGAAGCTAAACAGACAGGACATGTTAAAAATTACTTGCTTAAACAACACCAAGCATGATATTCGGCTATCAAATAGCATCGTTATTGGACATCTCGAATGTGTGACATCAATAACACCAATTGAAGTAAATAAATGCAAAGTTGATAAATTCAGAAGTAAGATTCCTAACACACACCCTCTACCACCCCTTCAGAATGAATGAGAAGTTGATGATACACCGCAAGAAATGAAGAGGATGATTAGCTCACTCAATATTTCCGGATTAAATTTCAAACAAAAATCTGCCGTTCAAAAGGTTTTGAGCAGGGAGTAGTAAGCATTTGCGACAAGTGAAGATGATATTGGAGATGTTGGTTGGAGTGCTGTGAAAATTCGTTTATCAGATGACATACCTGTTGAAGTAACGTACAATACAAGAAACTATATAAAGAATTAAAGGTATACATAGAAGACTTGCTTAAAAAAAAGTGGATTGTGCATTCTGAAAGTACCTACCCATCACCAGTTGTTGCAGTACGAAAGAAAGATGGATCGTTAGGGTTATGCTGTGATTACCAGAAACCATCCATAAGACCATTCCTGATAGAAAGCCTTTGCCAAAGATCCCAGAGTTAATAGATAATTTAGGTGGAAATCAATAGTTTTCTCTGTAAGACCTGAGCCAAGTTTACCACCAGCTTCACCTTCATCCAGACAGTACACTCCTCACTGCATTCATAACACCTTGGGGATTCTAAGAATGAGTGTGTGTCCCGTTTGGTGTGATGACAACACCAGCGACATTCCAACGTTTCATGGAAAAAGTACTTTCCGGATATCGAGACGATTTTGCTGTACCGTATTTAGACAACCTTCTCGTCTTTTCACTCAATTTTGAAACTTGTTCTCAAGAGACTTCAGCAGTATGGAGCGAAGATAAAGCCATCCAAGTGTCAATACTTCAAAAGAGAATTATCCTACTTAGGAAGATTAATAACATCAGAAGGCTACATTGTAGATCCGAACAAGTAAAGTCTGTTACATCGAAGATTAGCAAAACACCGACGTCCATTTCTGAAGTGCAAAGCTTATTAGGCCTTATCGGATACTTTTGTAGGTCTATTCCGAGTCTCAGCACAACTTTTATTTACTCTGCTAAAAGCAAATGACAGCCATCCCTACGAAAAACAGATGATACATTGGTCAGAAAAACATCAATCCAGCTTAGATTCGTTATTGCAACATATCACCAACCCCCCAGTTTCAACTTACCCAAATTTTTAAGTACCGTTAATATAACACACATAAACATCAGGTAAAGGTTTAGTATGTGCATGATATTAAATCCAAGAAGGTAACTGTGTGTTATTGGATACGGAAGTCGAACTCTGCATGGTGCTGAAGAACGTTATCATAGCTTAAAGTTAGAAATTTTGGCGTTAAAATGGGCAATAACCGAACACTTTAAGGATTTACTTTATTATTCCGATCATTTTGATGGCCACACTGATAATAACCCTCTTGCTCATTTGAAGACATCGAAGTTAAATGCGACAGGTCATTGATGGGTAAATGAGCTTGCCAACTTCCGATTTACTAGTCATTACAAACCAGGTAACTACGCTGATCCTCTTAGTCGCTACCCTTTAGAGTCGCCAATTCAACTTGCTGATTATAGCGAGTCTTTCGAAGTTGATGCTAATAAAGCAGTTTTTAATGGAGCAATGAACTAAGACAGAAACCAAGAAACATGGATTCCGTTCAACAACACTGTCACCACAACGTTTGACGATCTGCAGAACCAGATGCTTTACACAAAGGGCTCAAAGAAGTTTACCTTAACAACAGAACGTTTACGAAAAGCACAGAAAGAGGACGTGTGGATTCAAGAAATTAAAAAGCAATTCACTCGGAACCGAAAGAATTTTTCATCAATTAGTCAGGAATTTTATGCTGGCAACGAAGAGATTCTGACCAGAAACAAGTTTTGCTACTCAGCAAACTCCATCCAGTTATTTACAACGAGCTTCTTGTAGAAATAAGTGTCATTTTATTTGAGTCAAATGGAGACTAATATTAAAGACTTTATTCAAAAAGTATGTTCCTGTCTGAAGAACAAGAAATCGCAGAGACAGCTACAAGCACCCATGAAAAGTGTTATAGCATATTCGCCGATGGAGCTGAGACAATTCGATTTTCTTCACCTCAGTGCAAGTAGTGGTGGTTGCAAGTATTTACTAGTGATCACAGATAATTTTTCAAAATTCGTTCAAGTCTACCCTACCGAAAACGGCAGCTGAGTGTTTCTAAAAGACTTAATTTTGCGTTTCGGGATACCAGATACCGTACTTCATTACCAAGGGAAAGAATTCGACAACAAACTTTTTACATCCTTAGCTCGTTTGTGCAACATTCAACATATCAGAACATCGCCATATCACCTTCAGACGAATGGTCAAACTGAAAGATAGACCTTCTAGAAATAGACCTTCTATAAAACAAATAGACCTTTTCCTTCCAGCTGATAATGAATCCAAACAGACATACTCCGCATTGGTCGAAGACTGGAAGATCCAGATGGAACAAGCCTACAGGTTAGCTGCTGCAAATGCGGAAAAACGATCGAGAATGTCATAACAGAAAATCTTGTACAACTACCTCACAAGATGGGGAGAGAGTGTTGGTTAGGGATAAGTCGGACGGTGGAGGAACAGGAAAGATGTGGTCGTTCTGGGAAATGATATTTGTCGGGTTGTGCAGAGACTTGCTGATGAAGATGATGAAAGTTCTGTTTTGTATAGGGTTCAGTCAGAGAAGGATAAGTTTGGTCGTATAAGGGTGTTGCACATGTTGTTGCATAATGGGGATGTATTAGACAATTTTAATTGGACTATAACCACAAGTAAAACAGATTACGAATTTGAAAGATAGCGGTTATTTGATACCGAGGGAAGTATCCATAAATAGACAAGTGAAAGAACAGAAATCTGCCAATAGCACTAGCATAGAACAAGCCAATTACGAGGCGAATAGAGGTATGCAAAGAGAACGACTGAGAAATAAATATAAAGGCGACAGAAACACCATCAAAATAACAGATGCTAAGATAAGAAGTTTGTTACTTATCCATTTTAGAAAAAGGACTATCCAAAAAGGGTAAGCAGAGGGAGTATTTACCATCAACCAAACCATCAACCAAGACTCAATGGAGAATAGAGCCTTGCTTGAAGATTCAATATGGAAGAACTAAACCAGCTCTACAAATAGAGACTTATATAACTTAGCTTTGAATGGAGACCCGTTTCGCCCGCCCCATTGCGATGTTAACCACATTCAGATGGATCATCAATCAAGAAATAATGGCGTGAAACATAGTAACAATACCCACGTTTCCAATAATCAATTTCATCAGTTTGGTAGAAATACCTGTGGAATAAACTTTGAAGATGAAGAGTCAAGTGGCGCTGCACTAACAAACCAACCCCTTAACCTGCCTTCCTTTTATGTTGCTCCAGCCACTCTTTGCCCCTTTTCGCAGCCTTTCCCATTAATATCAGCAACTCAGTTTCTAAGCTATACGCTAGAGAAAACAATATTTTTGATCCCTGCAACAATTTTATTGCACATTCGTTTTGATATTCTGGAATGGTTGTTTCTACATAAGGCAATCAATGTGCATGCTGTTTCAGATAATGAAAACATGTGCATGTTATGTGTAATATTCATTCTCTTCTGTTCATCTCATGTGCATGATGGCTAAGATGACGAGATGCCTGAATTCAGACGATATGTTTAAAGTCGTGCTACAATCGCCCGTTAAGGACACGATGCTTGATTACGTTGATGTATGACTTGACGAGAGCCTCGAAACACGCAATACTTAACGAGGAAACGGGATTGACAATGCAGTGTCGTAACAACGAAGTGAAAGCAGAAGGTCATTCTTCAAAGTCGGGGAGAGTATCGTATGTCGTGTCGCACAAATTAGTGAAGCAGCCATGTTGCCCTTACGAGGTGGTCATTTCCTGCCACCGTCGTTAATTACACGAAGAGTCGATTCGTGCGTTTTACAGAAGAGGGTTCAGTACATGCCATCTGCATTAGAACGAAGGTTTGATTAAGATAATCAAGCATGCACAATGAGACATTGACGAGAGAACGTAAAGAACGAACGTGAAGTCACCCCCCAACATATACTTGCCCTATTCTTTCATCTTTTACCATTTTCAGCAATATTAATTTGATGGAGAGGAGTTGTTATGCCCCACTTGGTAATAATGTTTGCCCCATTTTGTAATAACAGAGCTGCCCTGCTTTGTAATAACACTTGCCCCACTTTGTAATAACAAAAAGCTGTCCCACTTTGTAATAACAGTTTCCCCACTTTGTAATAACTTCTAAAGTATTTGATTCTAAGTTTAAATTTAAGGTATCTCGCAACGTTAAATTTTCATATTTTCAGAAAATTATATGAATGATAAGTGCAGAGTCCATAGAACTATCGGGAAAATAGTTTAAAAGCGAAATATTTTTATTTTTGGCTTAGAAGGGTGGAAATGGGGGAAATTTTGTTTCATCAAGAATAAGTGATCAAGAGACAAACATACTATCTTTAATATCTAAAGAAATATATAAGAAACGAGAAAACTATTATATC
>JANSTP010105896.1:0-13153 GCA_025330745.1 Cladonema radiatum | reverse complement strand
TCATGAAAAATTGTTATTTGGTAATATCAATTGCATATGTAATCAAAAAAATGCTGGTTTGTTCAATATTGTAAGGTATGTATATTTGTATATACCTTCTGTTTCCACTAGTACCAACAAAAAACATGATCCAAGTAAAATCAGTTCTCAAAGTGCCCTACAAATTGTTAAACATGAAGTGCATTCTAGACACAGTGTCCACATTTATAAAAAGTTAATTTCGATTAATTAATTATAATACAATTTATTGATTGTTTCCAGATATTCCAGATATATATGGAATTGACTTTCAAGGAAATTCAGGACAAATTCAATAAATAATTAGAATATTGTTGTTATATGATTTAAAGACGTCTAGTTAGATTGAATATTTTTGAATGATCTTTGAGTTGAATTCTGATTGTATTCTTCTTCCATAACAATCACATATTGCCTTGAGTTAGTGTAACTTTTGCAAAAGAAATTTATATTTCTATATAAGCTTTCTACTAACTTATTTTGATTAATATATGGTGTCAGATTAATAATGCCTCTCCCTTCACGTTGTTGTCAGGTTTTTATGTTTTTATAAAAAACTTTTTTCTTGTATTGCTCTTGATTATTTTTCTTGGTTTAGAACAGTTATTTAGAGAGAATCAGGGTGATTTATAGTTTCTTTAATTGTGGGTATACTGTCATTAAACCTTTTGCACTAATTTTTTCATTAACCCTGTTTTACTTAGTGTTCTCTATTTTACATAGGGGTAGGGGAGGGGTTGTTTCATTAGTCAAAAACTAAAAAAATCACCTCATTTCAGTTTTTGAACCTTATCTAAAATGAATGTGACCCTCCATTCACAACCCCTCCTCTTTGCTATGCCCACTTTTTGGGGAGTGGTGTAACAATTAAAAAGCCTTTGTCATTCTTTGATTTCACTGTCAGTAGTGCATTTCCATTTAAAGTCTGCTAAGTACCTTCATCAAGTTTTATCATAGTTTGTTTCTTTATAAAGAAAAGTAGCCAAAAAATTAATAACAAATACCCGATTTTACCGTTTTTAATGACGTCACTCCATGTTAAATAGGGTTCAATTCCTTAAATTCTTATAAAACTGAAGCTGTTGTAAAATTTTTTCATTAAAGAAAACACAATGAAAATAGCTGAAATAGCCAAATTAGAGAGGCTGAAATGTAACATTTTCTTCGTCGACCAACAATGGTGGGCACAGTTTTTTAAGCCACTATTTTTAAGGAAAAATTTTGATTCAATTTTATAAAATCCTGGCTACACCCCTGGTATTTCTAACGGAAAGTTAGGAAGGTACTGGAGATTTCAGCTTAATACCTATTATGGTTCCGGAGGTATTCAGAAAAGTTTGAGTCCGCAAGCAAAAATCCCCCCCGCGCGTCAGATAGAGTTAAATATTAGTACAATTAAAACATCTCAATCTACGTATAATAAAAGGCATAACAAAACTCTCGATAGAACAAGGTAGACCATTTCTTGAAATTAAAATTTTGCATGTTCCTAGTTTATTTTCTTTAGAATGGCATCAATAATGTTTTTAATCATTAACCATTGAAAATTATTAACCTGAAATTCAGCATGATAAGCCCTAAAGTGGGGCATGAACATCCCAGAATTTTTCAGTATTCAGAATCTGGGTAAATCCCAATATCTTGAGCAAGTCAAAGTTAGAAAAGATTTCGCATAATAATGACCCAACACATAAAGTTTTTGATAAGAAAGAATAGCTCCTGGAGTGCCAAACTGGTGATTACGTCATCATCCTTTTTTCATGAGTTTAGGAGCTAGAAAAATAGCTTAAATGGACCAAAGTTGGGGAAAATCAGCCCCCAAAAAGAAAACTTTCCTTTTTTGCTATAATCAGTTTTCACGAACTTTTCAAGGAACAGGAAAAAAAATTTAAATACAGTTTACTGCATCGAATTATCCTATTATAACTGATTTGTAAGGACTTTTGAACAACAATTTACCCCATCGTAGACTTGAACCTCATGTTATGAGCTATTAAGACCAAAGATTTTAGCGTTTTGTTTCTCATTAAAAGTTAATAATAGTTACAAAGAATAATGTTGATACGTATAGTAGAACAGGCGCTATCTAAAAAAGCTGAGCAGATAGGGTAATTTTTCCCTTTCATTCCTCCCTCCGCCAAATGGGCTTCAATTCGATAAATTTTGGGAAAATTGCCTTTTAAACTAGGCCGAAAGGAGGTATTTCTAAGTGAGGCCCTTTCGAACTTTATTTGAAATTTCAAAAAGTGATCGTAGCAGCAAATCGAAATACCTTTTTCACGTTCGTGATAGTGGTAATGTCGTCAACAATGTTTCCACAATTTAAGTGGAAAGAGTGTAAGACGTAACACCAATTTGCCTGATTCCGAGTTTCTTATGCCTGTGCCAAAGATGACTTTGTAACATTTCTGATTGAGAAGATTGCCAAGGTCAATCAGAACGAGATTAAGATTAACCCTATTCAGGCTGAGGAGTCAAATTTTTCACCCTTCCCCTGTAGTTTTCCTAATATAGCTCAAAATCGACAAATCCTTTTTGTATGAAACTTTGAGGGACCCAATCCGGGTCTGTATTGTCTCAAAACCCAAAAAAGGTTTGAAAATTTTTTTTTTTCAAATTTTGATTATTTTATCTAAAAGATCAACTAAAATGATATAGAACTACAAAATTCCACTTTATATTGACAATTAGAACCAAAATTATCACCAATTATGTGAAAATAGGTAAATTTAGGGTCTCGAGACACAGAAAATATATGATGACGTCATTAGGGAAGTGATTACATCATCAAGATGGTTATGGTACAAAATACGATGCCATACTTTCATTCCTGAAATTTACATGGCAATTGAGCATGTAGTTCCTAAGTTCATAGGAGGGGGGGGGTTGGTAAAAAATGCCACCCCCCGTCTTTGGTGAGCCCCTTAAAATCCCGGCCTGTAAAAATATATTCTTAAAAATGGCTCAGCATCAAATAATAAGGCTGAAAATTTTTATATCTGACCTCAATTTATCCAATATATAAGAAATTAAGAAATAGTTAAGAAATACGTTGGTTGGAATAGATTGTCCACTTCTATTAACATAGCTACCTGCAGTCAAAATTTCGAATAAAGCTCGAAATTACCTTACTTTGAAATACCTCATTTCGACCTTGTTTATAAAGCAATGACTTTAACAGATATTTTATCGGATTAAAGGCTATTGGAAAGGGGAGGGGGTGAAAGGGAAAATTTACCATATCTGCTGAGCTTCTTTAGATAACGCTTGTTCTACTATACGTATCACCATTATTCTTTGTAAATATTATAAGTTACAAGGAATAATGTTGATACGTATAGTAGAACAAGCGCTATCTGAAATGGTTATGGGAAATAAAACATAAAATGGATTGTGGGAAACAAAATTGGCCCATAACAGGGGGGGTTAATTCTGGAATGGAATGAATTATTGTTCAAAAATCCGTAAAAATCAGTTGTAATAGAGTAAATTCAATGCAGTAAACAGTAGTTGAATTTTTTTTCCTGTTCCTTGAAAAGTTCGTAATAACTGATGTATAGCAAGAAAGGAAAATTTTCTTTTTGGGGGCTCATTTTCTAGCTCGGAAACACATAAAACAAAGAATGATGACGTCATCACCAGTTTGGCAACCCAAGAGCCGTTCTTTGTTTTCAAAAACTTTATATGTTGGGCCATTATCATGCAAACATTTTTCTAATTTTGACTTGCCCAGGATATTGGGATTTACCCAGATTCTGAATACTGAAAAATTCTGGGATGTTCATGCCCTACTTCTGGGCTAATCATACTGAATTTCAGGTTAATAATTTTCAATGATTAAAGATTAAAAACATTATTAGAGACATTCTACAAAGAACAAAATTTTATAAGTATCCAGGGTCCTGGAAATTGGATTTTTTTTTTCTTTGAAAGTATGAAAGTATTTATGTTGTTCTATGAAGATGCAAAATTTTAACTTCAAGAAACGGTCTATCTTGGTCTACCGAGAGTTTTGTTATACCTTTAATTATACTTTTTTTGAGATGTCTCAATTGTACGAGCATTTAATGATTTTTGCTTTCTAAAAACGAAATTGAATTACCTTATTATGTCCTTTCAAAATGTGCATTTTTTTTCATTTTAATGTGGTTAAAGTTGGAAACCATGGTTAAATTCTGGTCGGAATACTCTTATTTTTTAGAAATAAATGTGGTAGTATTTCATATATGCCTACAAAAATTGTCTGAAGCTACGTTGTCATCACATAAATTTGCGACGCCATTGTATCTAAAAGACAGCCGTGATCCCCATTACCTTATGTGAAAAGTGTTCCGCATGTTTTCTTTAACTTAATCAAAGAATATATTCTCTCATTATGCACTGTAATCAAGCGAGTTAATAATGTTCAAGTAAGTTGAGCTGAGAAAGCAAAAAACAATCAGATCAACAAAACCAGCAAAAATTATATAGAGATGAATAAAATAATCATTATTAAAAGAGGAATAATAATTTTGAAGAGTGCTCAATATACTAGAAAATATAGAGCATTAAATATATATAAGCAATATTGGATTTGTTTGCCTTACACAGTGTTTCACGCAGAGTGAGATCCTCACCCTACGATCATCAGAGGCCAAATGGTGATATTCAAATGATCCGATTTTATTTAAACTAATTACTTTTCTTAAGTTCTACACTTTGCAAAAAAAGTGCTAAGAATGGCATGATTCCAAGATGAACTTCTTTTCAGATCTACATTTAGATGAATAAAATCATAGACGCAATCAAGGTCAAGAGGCTTGGCCTTGTTTTCTACACCTCTATAAATGATTCATTTTTGAGAAAGTCTTGAAAAAACTATTTTAAAGCCTTTTAAAAAAGATTCCGATTTTGAAAAAATAAACAATTAGAAACAATAAACGTAGAAGGAAATATTTACAGAGTAGCTATAAAGTGAGGCAGCTCTTGTATATAAAAAATTCGGATAAGCATTTTCACATTGTTGAGTAGCTGTGTTACCATGACAGGTAGGTATTATTTCGAAATAGGTCACGTATTAAAAACGGAGATAAATTTATTAAAATTCATAAAGATATAGCAACGATTTTCTTTATAAAGGAGATACACTTAAATGCATATTCCTGATAATGTATGATATAGAACTGCTTTAGTTTCGTTTTCTAATTTTTTTTCTCTAAGAAATCACTTTTAATTAGTTAGAACTCAAAAGTAAAGAAAATTTTGGTTGCAAAATACTGGTATATCCTTACAAAGGTACTTTTTCCAGGAGTTTAATGTTAAATTGCAGCTGCCAGTGTCAATAGAGAAAAGCCATTTTTTAACTTTTTTGTAAATATTATAGCAATTATTCTCTAAACACACTAATAAATCTGGCCGCTAGCTATATTTCCTCGACTCACCAACCTATATGCAGACAAAAAATGTATTATATATAAAAAACAAGAAAATGACGATTTAGTTATTTATAAGCCTTGCCATCACCGACCGCCATCATCCTCTGTATTGATATTTACATCAGTTTATTTCAACAATTTGCGTGCAGTTGTTCAATGACGCCCATTTATGGGTTTTTAATCTTTTCCATCATTGGCATTTACATCGGCATCTCTTCTTTCTAACATTTCAAAAATTTGTTCGTGACCTTCGATTACTGCCAAATCAAGGGGAGTATAACCACTTCCATCCTTTGCATTAACATCGGCATTATTTCTTACTAATATTTCAACAATTTGTGTGTGACCATTGTATGACGCATAATGAAGGGGTGATAAATCATTTGAATCCTTTGTATTAACATCAGCACGACTTCTTAATAATATTTCAACAATTTGAGTATGACCGTTGCTTGACGCCAGATGAATAGGCGTATGACCAAGTCCAGCTTGTGTATTAAAATCGGTATCATTTCTTAGTAATATTTCAACAATTTGTGTGTGACCATTCATTGACGCATAATGAAGGGGCGTATAACCATCTCTATTTATTGTATTAACATCGGCATTACTTCTGATTAATATTTCAACAACTTGTGTGTGACCATTGCTTGACGCGAAATGAAGAGGTGAATTACCAACTTCGTCCTTATCATTAATATCAACATCCTTAATGATTAATATTTTAACAATTTGTGCATGACCATACATTGACGCCCAATGAAGTGGTGTATTGCCAACTGTATCCTTTGCATAAACATCAGCACCACTTTTTACTAATATTTCGACAACTTGTATCCGGTCATCCATTGAAGCCCAATGAAGGGGTGTAGACTCACATCTATTCTTTGTATTAACATCGGCACCACTTCTGACTAATATTTCAACAATTTTTACGTCACCATTTAATGACGCCAAATGAAGAGGTGTATTACCAAGTACATCTTTTGCATTGACATCAGCGTTATTTCTCAATAACATTTCCACAATTGCGGTGTAGCCATTTTTCGACACCAAATGAAGAGGTGTATTACCAACTTCGTCCTTATTATCAATATCAGCATCACTTATGAGTAATATTTCAACAATTTGCGTGTGACCATACAATGACGCCCAGTGAAGGGGTGTATTATCTAGTCTGCCTTTTTGATTAACATCTGCATCATTTCTTAAAAGTAATTCTACAAGTTGTATGTGGCCATTTTTTGAGGCCCAATGAAGTGGTGAATATCCATGTCCATCGATTGCATTAACATCGGCATTACTTGTAAGTAATATTTCAACAATTTGTGTGTGGCAATTTCTCAAAGCATTGTGAAGTGGCGTATCATTAAGAAAGTTTCTTGCATTAACAAAACATTGTTTTGAAAGAAGTAGTTCAACAGTCTTTGTGTTACCGTAATATGCACTAATGTGTAAAGGTGTTTCGCCAATAAAATTTCTACAATCAACATGAATCTTGTAGTCATCAATTACGCATTTGACTATTTCACTTGCATTGCATTCAGCAGCAAAATGTAAAATGCTGCCGTTGTTGCCTTGATCAACTTCATACGATTGAACGGGAATTTTCAGTGCATCAATAAAATTCCGAAATAAGTTAACACTTCCAACTTTGATGACACCTTTTATCTCAATTTGCGTATCTAAAGATATTTCATAATCTTGGAATAAAGTAAATAAGAATTCGAAAATGTATAGTGACTGGCCTTGTACAAAACTTCGCATAAAAATTGGAGCAAAAGGTTCTCTACAAAAAGTATCATCAGCACTTACTAACCCTATTACACATGGGGGGGATAAAATTTACCCTCGCAACAAACTTTTTTTGATAGATTCCGTTGTAGTTAATATCTTTTCATGAAATTTTGACTCAATGTACAAAATTTAATTGTGATCATTTTCCAATAAAAAAAAATTTGTGACTCGGCCCCAGTCTCTTGTTATGACGTCATCAATTGAATTGGTATAGCCATTTATAGTAATTATTGGAAATACTTCAATTTCATTAGAGATTTGTTAGTTGAAACTAGTGTTTTCTGACTTAAATTGTTAAAATACTTTACCAGTGCGTGAACAACATCAGATTGACGGCATCGTAACGTCATTATGACGTCATAGCCGTCAAAGAGCCGTCAGAGCCGTAAAATCCGTTTTTCGAGAATTTTGATGACGTCATCACTTTTCAGGTGGCTAATAAACAACCAAATTAATTTAGTTATCATTAATACAAGGCAATACACCAAGCTGACGTATTGTGTAAAGGTATTAAAAGCAAACGTCAAAATAAAGACGTCGTTCTATATGAAAATTTCTAACGAATTTTCCCCCTCGGAAAATCTCCCATTTTTGCCCAATTTCCAAATATTTTCGATTTTAATGATATTTTCTGAAAAATATATTTTATTCTTTTCAACATTACCAATTTTGAACATCTGAATCGTTTGGGAAGTTTCGTTTTTGAGAGGTCAAAAATTACATCGAAAAAATAGAAATTTCGTCAATTTTCGGTGTTCTTGATGACGTCATCACCTAATCATGTGACCTATTGGGGTCAAAATTCGATTTTTCATAACTTCTTATGATGTTTTACATTCGTGCAAAGTTTCATTCGATTTCGTTGAGTATTAGAGATTTTCACCGTACCCATGCAATCAACGTACATAAAAAAGCCCATGTGGAATAGGGTTAATTCTCTTACTTTCACTTACTAAGCATAATTTTAATAGCGTAAGAGGCTCCTTGCTCTGACTCACTAAACATAATTTATAATTTTTTCACGGCTTTTTTTTTTTTTTTTTTTGAACGCATGAACAGAGCCGTATGGACACACTTTCTACAATTAAAAAAAAAAATCTAATTGCTGACCAAAATCAAAGTCTTCACTTTCATTAATCATTTTCTAAATATGAGTTTGTTTTGATTATTAATCGTTTTCGTTGGATTTTAAAAATCTAAACAAACTCTAAAGTACTTAATTACGCAAGTAATTAAATTTTTAAGTTCCATTTTTTTTTGGAAAATGGAAGAAGCATATTCATACTGATGGTTACACAAAGATTTTTTTAATAAGTCATATTTACGTTGTTTTGATAATAACGCTTTCTATAATGCGATCTCTTACTTTGATTCGATTGTTTATATTTGCAATCGATTTCTGAATAGTATTTACGAATATTTCTCTATAGAAATCTTTTAAAACAGAAAGTAACTTATATATCTGTTTATAACAGAACAGATGTATGTACGTGATAATTTTTTCCCCGACCCAATGAAGTTCAGGCGCTGGAGGATTGTCCGTCTAAAGAAACTATTTTTATTTTTAACTCAACAAATCTTACAATAATAAAAAGTTCCTAAGAAGCTCCTTGACCTCATACATGCAAGTAGACAAACTCAAGATCTGTTCTCTGAAATACTGAATTCAGTTTCCTGGAGTATTTGATAAAAACTTTCAGAGTGAAAGAATTATTTCTCCCATTTCATCTGATTTTGCAAATTGTTCTACAATAACCTCCGCCCGCCTATGTAGTGTAGCTCCAAGAACGCTATTTGGAGTTGAGCATGCCCCACTTGTGTACACTCTTAAAAAGGGAAACCAATTAGAAAACGTCAAACAATTTTGGAGAGAAATCATTCTAATGTTCCGAGCAAAACCTGGCAGTTTCCGTATAAAATTTTTCGTATAAAACTATCGCATACAGTGGAACCTCTACTAACAACCAATTCCTCAAAGGGGACACCACAATAACAACGGCCAGTAGCAAAATTCCCTTATGAAAAAACGCCTTATAACAGTCACCTCCACACACCGTTCAAACGGCCAATTTGAAGTCCCAAAATTAATTTTTACTTCAAACTTGCTGTAAAGGTGGCTATTATAATGGATATATTAACGTGCATTTCGAGAATTTGGATGTATAATGTCATAAAAAAAATTGCCTTACAAAGATAATTTCGATAGGTTAGTCAGTGTTATCGAACAAGGAATATCTCTCTCAAATGCTTAAAAAATATAGACCCCTAATTTACATCACTCAGGAATGCAATGGTTGTAAAGACATCACTAATCCCCACCTCTATTTTTTCCATGTTGCCATAGAAACCACTTATAATAATATAAATACGGGAATTTTTTAAGATATTCGATAGCAAGACAACTATGTTACATTCGCTAACCAACCTTGGCACACAGAAGACCCATATCGCTCTAAAGTTTCTTGCTCAATGTTTTGGTTACAAAGGAAACCCTGTATGATGTCACAAATGTGTTATATTTTTTATAAATTTTTTGCGCAACGCGTCGTGCGACGATACTTTTCTGCAAAGTCTATTATTTACTCCTGTTACTATGGCGGCAATCTAGGACTTTATCAGTGCATTAACTTTCATAAAAAACTTAATAACAAGACCAATACTTTGCTTTTTCAGACAAAACTTACAAAAGACAATCTAAAACATATAATGGAGTTTTTTGAGCCTTGATTTTTTGGTAAGAGACTGTGCAGCGATCTGAGACTGCGTTAGCAGGCAAACACGACCCTTCAGCGTCGTGCGACGATGCTCCGCAGCTAGTTTGAATTAATGATGGGCCAGCAGGGGTCAAAATAAGAAAAAGTTACTTGGTCGGTTTTTCTATTGATACTGATTCCTATGTATGTCAAAGAAAATTTTGAGTTTTCATCTCTCATCTATCATCTCTTTTTATATCTTTTCAGACTGATCATGCATGAAGAACAAGAAAAAAAATAATGTATATTATTTTTATAAAAAAGTAGTGATAATGGTCGGTTTATTGTTGCTTTTCACAAATTTTATCGCCAGTTATTTTTCTCTTGTGGCCGGTTTTAACCGACAAACGTTATTTCGACCCCTGGAGCAGTGCCTATTGGGGGTCACGTGTGACACTTTTTTCGGAACTAAATTTCTATGCTTTTTATGAAAGTTCTATCCTTTAGTGAGAAAAATTCAAAATAATGGTTAAAAGTGGGGCAACAAATATTACCCCATGAGTTAATTGAAGATGCTATGCTTGACCTATGCCCTATTTCACCCCCGTCATTCCGAAGCCTGAGGGCCCTAAACCACAATACCATTTGTCATGGAACTTTCTAGGATTATCATTTGGTTGTTTATAAACAATTCGAAAAAAATTTGGTTCCTATGGAGATCAGCAATTTGATGACGGCATCATTTTTATCCATTTTAACTCGAAGTTTTGTCAATATTTGGATATAAGGACGCTTAAGGACTACAAGAGGCATTCCTACTTTCTTTCCAAATTATTCAAGCTGAAATTGAAATTATTGTAAGGAAAAACATTGACCACGCTCATCATGATGTCATTTAAATGACCAAACTTTGCCTCCCCCCCCCAAAAAAAAAAAAAAAAAAAAAGAAGTTATAGATTTCATCCAAAAAGATGACATTTTATGAACTCTATTGATGTTTTTTTTGGGGATTTTCATTTATCATATTTATTTATTTAACTTGATCATATTTTAAGAAAGAAAAACAATTAACATTCATTCGCTGCATTTTCCGATGATGTCATCCATCATCCATCCATAAAATCGTTTTTACTTGCTTTGCCCCTAGAGTTTTTAGCAATTATGGAGATATCATTAAGAAAATTATATTCAATTTTGGTTTTATAGGTACTAAAATACTTGAAAAAGAAGAAACTGAACTTATAGTAATGGTGTATGTTAGTCAAAGGACTTCGAATAGTCAAAATTCCCTCCAATTCTCGAAAAAGTAAACTGGTTGCTGGGAAAAATAGTAATGCTATTGGAAAATGGGCGCAGTCACATTGATAATAGCCACGACATAATTTGCCTGTATAACTTAATAAATTTTGTGAAAAGTCAGAAAGGTTTCATTTCAAAAACTTGTGTAGGAAAAAAGTTATTTTAATAAATTGGGAAGTTGGGGAGAGGGGCAATAGCATGGGCATTACAAAGTATACACACAGGATATAGAATGAAAAAATTTGTTTGTAGAAATCATGTTATAAATTAGAAATAAAACACTTCAAATACAAAGAGCAAAATGTTGATTTATAAACCACGTTTCCTGATGATGACGTTATCAAACGCAGAGCAAATAGACAAATAAGATTACTATGGCAACCTACAGAGAATGGGACTTGTTTATGTTTGTATGTTCAAACGTATTTAAAGAGCTGCAAATTAGAAAAAGAGAAAGGAAACCAGAAAAAGAAGGTTAGGAAAACTTTAATCTCAAAAAGTGTTTAGCAGAATTAAATATGTTCAATAACAACCCTCCCAAAGTCATCCCTTCTGTTGGCCATGTAATGAATGAAGATTGTCATGGCGTGAGCTCTAGGGATTCTTTGGTGGAATTGGTGGCACCATCTTGTGTGTATAATGACAATTCTTGTTTTTCTCCGTTATATGATGTTTCATTGTAAGGTTCTGTAAAGGATTCTAAAACTAAAAACACGAATATTTCACCTCACTCTCAGCGGAAATTCCTGCCAATATTGCATCAGAAATCCCGCTTGCGGTTTCGTCCATCTCTGTAATGTTGGACTTCAAAGAGGCTAGCTGAAGTAAGTTATGACCAAGAACAATAGAGTGGTTCAAGTCAGGAATATCCAATACAAGGATCGTCCGAGAGCGGACAGATCTACAGTTGCATTGCAATGGGCGTTAATTAGTGTAGAGCTGGCATCTTATATTTAGTGAGATGACTGGTAGGTACATGTGAGGTTAAACTGGAATGTCAGAGCGGTAGTAATTAGGGACACTGGCGAGGTGGTATTGACCACAACGGTGACATTCATGAAACGATTACATACTGGGAACCCCCCCCCTTTTTAATGGTTAATGGGGCTTTACAAAATTCTCAAACTTGAGAAGGACTTTTTTTTTTTTTTTTTTGAATAATAATTTGGGGATCAAAAAAGAATGTGGATCGACCTTATAATTTAAGTATTAGTCTCAATAGTAGTCAAGCATAGTCTATCAAATAAATCATGCAAACCATATATCCTCTGTAAGATACGAAAAAAATTAGCGCAATTGTATGTAGCAAACATTTATAGCAATTATTTTATAGTACATCAAAATTTCAGCGGGATCGGTAATTTGATACAAGGAAGAAACAGCTAAAAGGGGTGATGGAATAAAAGCAGGAACCAACTGTGCACCTGCACACTATGGATTATCACTGATCAAAATACTTTGGCACATAAAATCTAAAGGTATTTTTTATTTTATTATTTTTTAAGTCTATGTTATTTTTCGAACGATCAATCACAGATATGGACGGGATTGCCAAAAGGCTTGGACCAATGTTGGCTAGAGTTTTCTCTGGAGGTGGAGTGAAAGATTGACATCTATAGTTCTGTTATATTTTATTGCTCTGCTATTATTTATGGTAAAATTGGCCAGCTGTAGGAATTAAATTCTAGAAAAATCAGAAACATCCAAAACAGAGATGATCAAAGCTACAATCGTCGACAAAACGTTTTGGGATTATGGTGAAATTGTGGAGTTCTCAGATGTTCAAGGGCAGTCAACGACACTTAAATTAAAAAAAGCTGTTCTAGGTTACTAGGCAGCTAGGCTTAATGTATCCCAGCTTTATTTCCTAGGAACAAGTTAATTATCACAGGAATAGAGAAATGTCACTTCATGACCACAGGAATAGAACAT
>JANSTP010105785.1:0-13155 GCA_025330745.1 Cladonema radiatum | reverse complement strand
GGAAGCACTTGATCATATTCTTGGATGCAAGTTATTTTTTATCGTCTTATTTGTATAAAAAGCATTCATTCTTTAGTTTTTTAGTGTTGAATTAGTTTAGAAGCAGGTGAAAACTATTTTTATCGAGTTTTATCCTGAAGATCTCCATTGAGGCTGGTACAAGGAGGGTGTCAGGACAGAAGTACATTATATATATCAATAATATAGAACAGACTCTTTATCCTTATAAGTATCGCTAGTATATATATGGAAAAAAGTAGAGACTGATTACCAAAAGTTGCATTACGGTATCCTATCTTTTTTGAAAAAGTATGATAATTGATGATCAGCGCAGCACTCTTAATGCACAAAATATTGCTGTGTATAATGGTTGTTCTAAGCTTATAGCAACCTTCATATTATTATAATCCCTGCAGGTTTTTTATGGCATACTTTACAAAGTGGACCCGGACCCGGACCTGGATCCTGAGAAAAATCGGACCCATACGAGCGGACCCTGGAAAAAATCGGACCCATGTAAATTGATGACCAGATTTTCTTTGATTTTTTTTTATTTTTATTTTTGTTTTTTTAAATTGCCAAAGCCCTTATCTTTCATTGAAATCAATAGAAGCTTTTTAACATTTTGTAGTATTACTACCGAGTAGACATCTAAATATTTTGCGGTTCTTATAGCATTTTGTGTTCTTTTCTTTCTAATTCACGGATACAGCATATTGTCAACAAAATCAATCGATAACAACTCATTAGAAAACGAATTTACAATCAATAATTTGTCAAAACGAATGAAATATTTACATCGCCTACTAGAGTCATTTTGGTATCAATGGACGAACGAGTATTTACACGAATTACGAGAACACCATTCTATCGGCAAAGACGTTGATTCTAACATCAATTTAGGTGATATAGTTTTCGTCTACAATGAGAAGACAAAACGAAACCTATGGAAGCTAGGTAAAGTCGTCTGATTATTCACAAGTAATGACACAAGCATTCATGCTGCAACCGTGAAGATCCACAATCAAAACTTATTACATCAATATATAAATCGACCAGTAAATAAACTATACCCCCTAGAAGTAACATCAAATGAACCAGTTACACAAGAATAAATTAATTTAATATCACAAAACGTAAAAACAGATATCAATACGAACGATAATAAACATGAAACGTCATTTAGAACCCGACGTACAGCAACAGACAACAGCATATTGATACGTAGGCTCAGTGAGCAAGTATAGTTGCAGACACCAAAAAAGGGAGAGTGTGTTACAGAACATGTAGAAACCAGGAAGACTGATGATTAATAACGTATGACAGTAAACTTGTAAACAAGTTATTGTTAGATATACTTTCTTATGTTGAGGCAAGAACTCGTATTTTATTCTTCCTTGAATCAATCTATAAAAATCCACACTAATAAACAAACTAATTAATTTGTATGTGCGACAAGTCTTAATGAGCCCTTAAATAAGTTCAATAGGCCCATTAGCTTCTTGCAAACACATTTTTCAATATATCGTCAAAGAAGCAAACACATTTGCGTCCATTTATTTTTTATTGTGTATTTTTTCAGTGGCATGCTTTCGCAGCAAAACAAAGCAAATAATAACAAGCTTTGAATTGCTGTGAGGTGAGAAACTTCTCTCAGATAAACACACGAGAGTTGACAAATTTGTGTATATAAATCTACCTCCCTGAAATAAAGTCTTATGTATAGACAGAATTGTCGTTGCACACTATATAAACTTAGGTTGGATGCCTTATATTAGGTTGATCGACACAAACAATAGCAAATATTATGAAGGAAGTCAAATTGCATTATAATACTTAATGTACCCTGTATTAAAAGATGCGCCCTGTCTTGTATTTAAAGACTGACGCTGAAACTGCACAAAAAGAGAGCTAGCTAGCTAGCTAGCTGGAGTGAAAAAAATGATGCAAAACACACTGAGCTATCTCACTTTAATTTTCTGCTTTTTAGATGTCAGGCTGTTTTTAGATAATTACAAACTTTAAAGAAATGAAAAAGTTAATATAAAAGTACTGGACGCTTCTTTTAAATGTTACAAAGCATGTATTTTGCTTGGTTTAGCTGGATTTTAGCATTCAGAGCTTCCTTTTTTGACAGATTGACATGATGCAAACTTCCTCGTAGCTAGCTAGTCAAACTAGTACTTCTTGCTATATAATTATAAATAATACATAGCTCTTAATAGTCATTAGTTATCAAAAAAATCTTATTTATGAAAAACAAGTCCCAATTCATGGTCCATTAACACAAATATTGAAAGATATGTCCACAAGTTCCACAGACATTTATCCGCCATCAGCCATTTTTAGTAAATGACTTTTCAAAATTCCTGCCTCCAGTCATGGCCTCCAGTCGCATGATGGTTAGGCCTAAAACTATAGTAAGCCTTAGAAATGTAACATAGTTGCAGACATGGTATGTTTTTGTATAAAATAGGTGCAACTACATTCAGTTCTAACAGTAGTACTAGTTTATTTACTTGTTTTTTTGTTTCTCTGCTTGTGTTTAGTTTTGTTGCTTTTGTTGCAGTCCTTGTTATATTTTTTTAATTTCTTTAGTTGTTTTCAGTTCATATCTTTCTACCACTTACCTCTACACTTATGTTTCTCTTTTTAGACATTTTATTGCAAAATTACAATGTCTATCAATGATTTTGTCAATTATACTGCATTTCCACTTTGAGCTTTGGAGCGAACCAGTTTACTCCGATACAAGTGGAAACACTCATCAGAGTGACTCCGATAAATAGATTTCATGGAAAACAACAATTAAATACTACTCTCAAAAGATTTCATATATATTGAAAATATAATGCATTAACGATTAATTTGTTCATTATTTCTTTCAAAATTTTTTAAATTATATGAAAACATTTTATGAAAGCACTCAACCAAAAAGTTAGAGTTATAACCATAAACAAGTACATTAATCCACTCCGCTACGCTCCGATAGGTAAGTGGAAACAGACACTCTATGCGGTACGATTTCCACTCCGCTTCGAACCTTTCCGGTAATAGTGGAAACGCAGCATAAGTCTTTTGGTCGTTTTATAGATTTGTATTTAATTGCTTGTTTAAAATCTAGTGTAATGGTACTTTAGGCTGTATTTTTCTAATTTTATTAAAATTAAAAATTCATCTCTTTAACACTTTCAAATGGAGGTGAAGCTCCTTAATAGAATATGAGTAATTTTTTTGCGTCTGGAGGTGCATGTGGGTTTTCTTTCTCTGTAGGTTTGCTTTTTCAAATAAAGACATATT
The DNA here is from genome assembly GCA_025330745.1 of Cladonema radiatum. NCBI lineage: Eukaryota > Metazoa > Cnidaria > Hydrozoa > Anthoathecata > Cladonematidae > Cladonema > Cladonema radiatum. The sequence goes on along the minus strand of JANSTP010105785.1, from coordinate 9,855 downwards.
TAAAACAAAATAGAGATAATTTTACAAATAATCAGAAACAACAACAACAACAACAACAACAACAACAAAAAGATAAAACGCTCACCACAAATACAAACCATAGCGCTTAAAAATAGAGGTTAATATCTGAACTGTAATGACTCAGCTGAAATTTAATGACTGATCTGAACTTTGCCTGAATTTTGGAACCATCACATCTCAGGAACCTTACACAAATATTTCTTGGAATCAGCCCAGTGGTTGGATGATACTTACTTTTTTGATATTATGAGATATTTTTGAACCTTTTTCGGGTGGTGGTGATGAGTTGTGGAGAATTTGTTTTGTAGTAGTGGCAGGTAGTGATTGGTAGCGATTTATCACGGTGAACATGTTTCTGGTGATAGTGGGAGTGTTGGGTCGTGGTTTGTGATGGTATAATGTTTTTGGTTGGTGGTAGATGGTGGATCGTGGTGTTGAGTGATGGTGGGAAGAGCTTGGTGGTAGATTGTGGCAGTTAATGGTGGGTAGTGGTGTGTGCTTCTGAGTTCTGGAAGGTAGTGATGGGTAGTAATGGGTAATGTTGTGTTGTTATTCACTTTTTTCTGTGGCGGTGAGTAATCGGAGGTGTTATTTAAGTTCTTTTGGGTGGTGTTGGCTAGTGGTGGGTGTTGATAGGATTTATACCCGCCTATTACCTAGGATGCTCTACATTTTCTTTCTCAAATTCTTTCATTAAAAATTGTTTAGAAGTCATTGCGAAAAAGAGAACGTAAGGTTTAAAAATGAAAAACAATAGAATTCGCCTCAACACAAATACTGCAGAAAAAAGAGCATAGTCAGCCTGCACTTACCGGGCTTGAGGCAAAATATTTTGAACAGTTAGCAGTGTAACTTTTAGAAAATGAAGCAAAGTTAAGCTATTATCTTTATTATTATTATTTGCATCTTTCTTTTTTGAAGGTACAGATCTCCGCTTTAGTGTTTATATAACTATATTCAAAATCAACGTCATAATCATTTTCTTCAAAGTCACATCCATGATAAATAGCTTCATCTTCATCATCATGATCATAAGAATCTTCAACATCATCGTCCATGCTACTATAATTGCTAATTTGATTATTGACAACAATTTCATTGTTTGAAACGTCTGGTAGACAGTGAAAATACAACATAATAGAAAAATGAAGAGCATCCTTATGATTTCGATTGATTTTATCTAAAAAGTAATTTTTTTGCTGAATATTTCAATATAATTTGAATTGGTTGAGCTGTTTGAACGAAAGTTTTACCTATGTTTATGAGAGAAAAATAATTCACGGTAGAAATTAAAGCTATCAACTATAAAAGCTGTAAAAAATTTCTCGGGTAACTTTATGACATAAATATTTATAAAGAACTCATTGGAATTTCATTATCGTTTCTCTTGCAATTGGCTTGTCGAAATGTTGGGGAAAAAAATAAGGGCACTGTTATATACCGTGCACCCAACCACACTCATCTATACCTACCAAAACCCAGCCAAAAAAAAAATTACACCTACCCACACTTAACCAAAACAACGTCACACCTATCCACTTCTGGCCCAAAAAAGGAAACACCCCATCCACACCAAGCCTAAATATCACCTCACCTGTCCACACCCAGCCAAAAACGTCAGACTCAAACTTAACCTAAGTTTATCACAAAAAATATTACACCCGCCCACACCAAGACACAAAAAGTCACAAACACCTATCCTCAGCGAAAAGTTTGTCACACCAAGCCAATTAATGCAGTATCGGCCCATCCAAACTTAAAAATATTATTCTTTGAAGCCAAATGCAAGGGTGTAAATAATCTCGTTCCGAGGGCTTTTTTCCCTATTCGGTGGTTTATTGGGGTGGGAACTTTCAAAACTCTTCAAAGAGCAATCACAAAACGAAAACCTTTGTTTTTTCTTTTGTATATTAACGATCTTTCAGCCAATTTTTAATTTCTCGCCAAACATTTTGCTGATGACACGTCGCTTTTTTCTGCTGTGTAAAATGCCAACAAAACTTCTAAAATATTGAATAATGATTTAAAGACTGTTTCTTGCTGGGCTTATATGTTGAAAATATTGTTTAATCGCGACCCTTCTAAACCAGCCAATGAAGCTGTATTCTCATGCAATTCCTCAAAAAGTAACCATGATCCTCTATTCTACAATGGGAATGTTGTAAACCGTTCAGATCAAGTTAAACATTAAGGTTTAATTTTCGATTCTAAACTTGACTTCAAGAAACATGTTGATGGGAAAATAACTAAGGCTAAGTTATAACTAATAACTATCTTCGTCGGAAGTCTTTTCTAACTATCTACAAGGCCTTTATTTGGCCTCACGTAGACTATCCTGGTATCATATGAGTTAAACCAAAAATATTCCCATCTCCAATAATATTGAACAAGTTCAATATTAAGCGTGTCTCGAAGCGAAAACTTCTTGCTTTTATAAGACCATCTGCTAAAGGCTTGTTCAAAGTCCTTAATTCTATTGGTGTAAAATTACTCTCTAGATTGAGGTAAGGGTTACGTCACTTGTCTGAACATAAATTTAGACATAACTTTAATGACTGTGCTAAACCCCTCTGCACGTGTTGGCTAGAGGTTGAGGACACGATACAAAGCAGGGCCGTACCAAGGTATAAAAGTCAGGGGGCACCAATTGAATACAATTCCAGTAAGCCAAATGTACGAGCAAGCCCATAATGTAGTCACACATGTGATATCTATGGCATTATTATAGGCTCTTTAGGAGTAAAAATTTAAAAACATTTCTCTAATTCATGATCCTTTCATGGCCTTTTGATTCTCCGTCGGACACGTAAAATCTTCGATAAGTTGATTTAAAATTTTGTTTGTCCTATACATGGCCTACTATAATACAATTCCTATACGTGGTCTACTAGAGGTTCCACTTAGCTATCGAGCGCATATTTCAAAATTCTTTGTTAAAAAATAGTTATCTCTAACCCTAACAACTCTCCTCCCTGCTTCACAAAGCTTCGCAGTAACTCTCTATTTTATAAATAGTTCCCTATAAATACGACTCTATAACACTTTGAGGCCCGTCGGGTCAAAAATGTACCTGACCAGGGGTTTTCGGGGGTAGAACCCCCTGACGTGGTCTACGATGAGAAGGGGCGCTGAGTTTGGGTGCACATGAAAGTGTGCAAGTTCTACTTTCCAACAAACGCTCACTGAATGTCTGGCACGCTTTTCTTGCGGAGCTAGACGCACTTGAAGTTTCAGATTTACCTGTTAAAATTAGAGACTTTTTCAGTACAACACTAGGCCTGAAAGGGTTCATGGAGAAGAACAGAAAATTAAGTTCATAATATTGTCGAGTTTTCAACAGTGCTTTCTCCTATTTTGACGAAAAAAATCGAAAAAAATGATTTTTTTTTCTTGAAGATGCCATATTAACCCTTTGGGGCCTGACGATTCAAAAAGTACCTGACCAGGAGTTTTAGGAGGCGGAGCCCCCTGACGTCGTCCAGGAGGAGTGGTGCTGAGTTTGGATGCAAATGAAAGAGCACAAGTTCTACTTTCGAACAATAGATCACTGAATGTCTTGCAAAGATGTCACCTTACATGGTTGGGCAGCGAGAAATATCATGAAATTCAGAAGCTCTGAAACAGCTTGTTTCACTGATTTAAAAGTTGAAATTAACGTGAATTTGTACTGGAATAATAAAAAAAAAGAATACATATTATAACTCGAATTCATATGCTAAATTTGACAAATTTTGCTAATTTTGTTTTAGAATGATAAGTTGAACCCTCAGTAAGTTTGGCTTCTAATAGGTGGAACCATCTTTTTCAGTCCAAACAACAGTATTTGAATGTCATCAATTCGGTTGGTTGTTGCAAAAACCAAGGAACAACCAATTCGATAGGTGAAACTTTTTTCAGTAGTAGGAGACTCCATTAATCAAGCATATAATTGGAACGTTCCATAATAGGTATTTTTTTCCCGGTTGGAGACCCTCTGTACTGACGGCTGTTTATTTGACCCCTTTTAGCCTAACAACAATGGATTAGAATAAATTAGCCACAGTGGAGCTATTCAGGCTGCTCTAAAATCTTTCCTTCTTTTTGAATATATAATGTGAAAGCAGATTTACCCCTAAAATGCTTTTATTTTTCATTTATTTTCATGAACTCAATTTGTCACAGTAAAATCCTCTAGAATGATTGAAATGCAATTTAAAAAGAAATGAAATATTAAAGAATTCTATTTAACAGTTTAATCAATAAATATGAGGAAAAAGATGTCTTCTTTAGGTAGTATCTTTTATTACTTAAAAGCAACAGGACGTTAAAAAATATTTTTTGCTCGTCAACTTCTGGGGGAACACGGCCCCCGGTCCGGTGTCCCCCCACCTGGTACGGCCCTGCAAGGCACTCTCTACTGCGCTTCTTTCACTATAAATTTCTTCGAGTCACTCTTTTTGATAAAGTAACAGTATATTTTTAACGATTTTTTAAGCCCTGCTCAGAGTGATAAGGCTGACATTTTACTTTATGGACATGGTAACCTATCCTGTGACCAATATATTAACATTCAGATTTTGACGAATAGTTTTATTGCTCAGTCCAAACGTTTTGATAAACCGACACTAAATAAAAATGTTCGCTTTTGTAATCAATTGAAATTACCAAATCAATAAAATTCTTTGTCATTTAAAGTTCTTGCAGCTTGGAATGAGTTCATTCATCACAATCCTCTTCTTGAAACAATAAAAAGTCAAAAATGATTTTCTGAAACTATGAAACATCATATCCTTGTTCTCCACCGAGACAACAAGTATTTCGAAGTATTGACATTTGACTTTTCTTCCGCAGATTGCAGATATTACCTTTGAGTTGTTTTTCTTTTTTTCGCTATTTATATCTTTCACTACTTTTTTCTATTGTTATACCGTACGCTGTTACTTGTGACTTGCAATGCACAAATAATTTTGTCCAAATCTTTTTCAAAAGAGTGGCTTTAAACTTTAGCTTATCCGAGTGGAGTTTTTTACGTCTCCCAGAAACAAGATATTATAGACCTAAATTCCGAACTTTCAAAAGGCACAGGTATTCTGTACAGACGTTACCTTAAAATTCATAGTTTAAAGCAATTGTATTTTGCATTCCTTCATAGTTACTTAAATTATGCAAATACTACTTGCGCGAGAACTTTTAAAAGTAAGTTAATGGATCTGTGTCGCAAGCAAAAACATTAAAAACGAATTATTTACTTGAAGGAGCATCATGCTTCATCGGAACCTCTTTTCAAAGATTGGTGATTGGTGATTGGTCGATGCACCAGACGTTTTTTATGACAGTTTTGAAAGTCAACCTCTCAATATGGATACTCTAAGAAATTAAGGATTTGATAGCAGAACCATAATTTAAAATATTTTACCGACAGTTCTGCATTGGCTAAATAGGATAGCATTAAAGGAACAAATGCATATTAAACGGTATGTGGAAACTAGAAAGTAGTGAGACATATAGTGCTTTCAAAAACAAACTTAAAACTTATATCATTGAACTAGGATTGCTATAAAACATTTTCTATCAGAAATGATGTTGTCAGAGCAGAAAGGCAGGGGTGTAGCCAGCGTGAATAATTGAATCACAGTGATTCAAAAATATACAAATCCAGGTCAATATCCATTTTTCAATTTAAAAATTCTCTGTGTATCTTCTTTTTTTCAAAAGCTTTGATTTTTACATGGTTGTCATTCTTGCAAATGCGTTTGGCGTTTCATTCAAAATTGAATTTCCGGCACTGAAAAAGCTTCAACTAATTAGATCGCCAACTGATTCGGGAATTGAATTCTTGATTGTCGATGATACCAAAATATTCAAACTAGATCGCCAACTTGATTCAATTTTGGCTCTAGAATCGAATCATTGCAAAAATTTTGATTCAATTGTTCACTCTCGCTACACTAGGGGAAAATGTCTGAGCTATCAAGACAAGACTGGTGAACCAGATATTAGGCAAAGAATACAATTTCTTCGGATTCCCATATGAAATTTTAACCTAGCTAGCACTCTGTCTTAGTTAGTTTTGCTGGGCTGACAAGTTGTTACTGTGTGGTCTGTGATAGACTGTTATCAAATGATGATTATAAAGATGTAGACCATGGCCATGATTAGTAGATATGCTAATTTGAATTTGCAAGGACTTCCTGATTAAGTTTATAGCTACGCAGCTAGCTAAAAGACTAGACCAGTAGAAGGTAGCTAGCTACTTAATATAGCTTCTATCTCCTGCCTTTCCGATACTTTATCTTTCAGCTTTAAGATGATAGATCCAAGTAGATCAAATCCTGAAGTACACAAAATTAAAAATTTGAAGGTAGTAATTTTCTAATCATTTCAATTTTTTATCGCAATGAAAAAAGAGTAATTTGCAGAAAAAAGACTTTCTAAAACTAATTTAATAAGATGAATAAAATGGAAATGGGAATTTTATAAAAAATATTTATTAGCTCCGTTTTTCTATCAATGTTTTCCTTTGTGGCATGGTCCTGAAATTGTTATTGATCAAAACGTAAACAAATAAAAACAAGTAAAACAAACGGCACCGGAATACTGTATGGTACCAAGCAAGTTGAGACTTTTAGATTAGAAACAGAGTGAACATAAACAGATAGAAATGCTAGGTGAATTGAAAACAAAACTCAGGCAGTCAGACAGAAAAGATCAAATAATTTTGTCCATACAAACAATTTATAATATAAATGCAGTAACTGTTTTGACAGTTTTAGAATCAATCTGAAAAGGATGCATGCGGTCGCACCCCAGAATTTTTGTCAAAACCATATGGAAGGATTAGTTTTTTAGAATGTCAGACCTGTACCTGTATTAATGTTATTATTAGATGGGGAACGCAAGCTAACTTTAATTATCCACAGATATTTTTGCAATCAAGTCTGTTCGCATGCCAAAAAATATATCAAACTGTTATTGATAACTTGATTTCATTTCCTGAAGCACTATTTTTTATATACATATATACTTTTGAAGAAATATCATGTCAACACCCAAAGAAACAACACTAGGAGATACTAGGAGATCTCATTCATAAATAAAAGATGTGATGATCTGGCCCTAAAGCTCGATAACATTGAGGAAAGATTTGGTACCAGACTAAAGGTGCTAGAAGAAGGAATGACAGAAGTCAAAAAACAATTGAGACAATGCTCTGACACAAATACATAGCATGATACAGATAATAAAGGAAATACCGCATGTATTGACAATATTACCAAAATTATTGAGCACCTAAGTGCTGAAGTCAATTCCCTTAACGATGAAGACATGTCTCGCCAAATTGAAGATAACATCAATAGAGGTTTGGGAAAAACATTAATTAAGCAAACTAATAAAGATGAAACATGGATACATACAAAGAACACTCTAGCCAGTGAAATACAGAAAGTTCTTGCTGGTACTAGAAATATGCTTAAAGAAGTGATTTACAGCAAAATTGAAAGGGCATCATAGAGGAAGAGAGGCTGCAGACCGCAATCCCAAGAGTACTCATCTACCCATAAATGCCAAGTTTTATGACTGGGATCTTTGCGAACAAATAAAATAGTAGTTTCAACTCGCAGCAATGAAAAAGAAAACACAGATCTCTGTTTCACAGATGTATTCTCCGAAATTGACTTTTCGGCGCAAAGAAGCAATGTTAAAACGTCAAGAGTTGAAAAAGAACGATCAGTCATTGAAAGCATACATAAAGTTTCCAGCAACTCTCATGATTAAAAGAAATGGTGAGCCAAATTACCAACCATATAAACAATTTTAGAATTTGCATGTGGTGGCTGTGCCTTACCCATTTGATGTTTTTCGTATTGTCATTATTTTAATTCAATTTTTCAAACTTTTAGCTAACTTCTTGAATACGCAATAATCATTCCATTTCGAAATTCTAAATCTAATTTAACTCAAAGAAATTTAAGAGATTGCATAAAATGTATCTACTGACTTAACTAAAATTTCTGATTCTCATGTTATGTTTTGATTAGCAAAATGTCCAATATTTCTCTGAGAATCTGTTGCTAGTGTATGGACAAATTTACTGTTAAAATGGATTACCTTTTTGTTTCTAGCACTTTTAGAAAAATTCTCCTTAATTATATGACACAAATTCCTTACGATACCAAAAATCCTTATCGACCACCTAGGTTGCCTCCGTAATGGTGGTCAAATTTCAATGTGGGACTTGCAGTAAAGCGGTCAAAAGTAACCATAAGGCTATTTTTTGCAACAACTGTGATAAATAGATTCATATTAAATGTCATTCGTTAACTGTTACTGAATATAAAAAATTGCAAGAAATTACAGAGAATGACCTTTGGTTCTGCCATAAATGTTTCTGTGATAATGTTCTATTTTCAAGTCTTGTTAATGAACAGTTTTTTGAAGTTATTAATGACATCTCAGATTCCTCATTAAAATTCAATACTTGTTTAGATGACTTTATATTAAAAAGACTTTATGATGAATATCAAAATAATGACTTATCAGATAGTGTGGCACCATATAGTAGTATTCTTGATTTGAATAATTTAGGAATAGGAAACTCAGATCTAAGCATCTTTCATATAAATATTTTCTCAATATGTTCTCACATTGATGACTTAAAAATATTTCTCAATCTCCTAAAATATAAGTTTGATATTATATGCCTTTCAGAATGCAGAATATTGAATTCTATGACCCCTTCAACAAATATAGATCTTAATGGCTATACTTTGAATACATCTCAACTGACTCGGCTGCTGGAGGAACAATGATATATATCTAATATAGCCTTAACTACAAGATCAGATCAGACCTTCATATGTTTTCAAGTAAAGAATTAGAGTCGATTTTTATAGAGGTAATTTCAGAAATTTTATTGTTGGATGTATCTATAGACATCCTAACATGAACACTAAAACATTTAATGAGAATTTTCTAGATCTTTTTCTCTACAAAATTCACAAAGAACGTAAGCCAATATGTCTGACTTGAGACTTTAACTTTAATTTGCTTAATTATAGCAACCATACTGACACTCTTTGCTTTCTTGAGAAATTGTTTTCTCAAGAATTTATTCCTTATATCTTGCATCCTACTAGAATAACCCCCAGTTCAACAGGGGCGGATACAGGATTTTTCACAACCCCGTCGAACTTTACCAACACCGGAGTGCCTAAAATCTGTTGCCCGCAATGGTTGGGCAACGAAGAAATTTTTGCTATCTAGACAGTCTAAAACAGCTATTTTGACTATTTAGTCAACATTTTTGTTCTCATAAATGAAAAATATATTGGCTGATTCAAACTTGATTGTTCACAAAGCAACCCCATTTTTCAAAAATTAAAAGTTAGCTTACAATTAATCCTAGTAATCCTAGCAACAAAGTAAACGCAGTTGTTTTAAAAATAAATTCTTTCCATTGATTAAAACGTTTAGCCCTATATCAAAATAGAATCTTTTATAGTTTAGCTCTTAAAAATAATTTCTAATTCAAGAAACGAGTAAAAAATAACTGAAATATAAAACTATACCTTTTTCTCCCTCACACTAACGGCAATGCAACACCAAACCATTGTATTTGATTTCAGTAAAGAGGAAATTGGTCATAATATATCTGAAAATAGAAAACACTTTGTTCAACATTCAGCCAGTACAAATTTCTATTCATACAACTTGGTTTTTCCTTAAATTAGTGCTTGTTTACTACTTCTTCCTTTGTGTGCTAGCATCGCTCGCTCGCTTCTTAGGCAGGGAAATACCCAGAACAATCTAACAAATTTAGGCACCAAACTTTTCTCACCGGAATATGAAAGTTTA
>JANSTP010105674.1:0-13156 GCA_025330745.1 Cladonema radiatum | reverse complement strand
TGACTGAAAAGCCCTGGTGAAATAGGGCATAGGTCAAGCATAGCATCTTCGAGTAACTCATGGGGGAATATTTGTTGCGCCACTTTTTTTTAATCATTAATTTTGACTTTTTCTAACTATATAAGGATAGAAGTTTCATAAAAAGCATAAAAATTTAGTTCCGCAAAAGTGTCACACCTGACCCCCAAAAGGCACTGGTCTAAAATAACCAATTTGCTTGAACATTCCAAAACTTATTCATCGAAACAACATGGATAATGTTCTCAATTAATTCATTCGCACACGACAAAAGTCTTTCGATAGCTACCAACCAACCTTTATTTGTAACTTTTGAATGAATAATATATTCAAATGTTCTGAGTTTATCCATCAAAACATTACACATGTTCCAAATTAATTCGCTAAGTCGATAAAAGTCTTTCGACACACAACACCATGTTATTTGTAACTTATAAAATAAACAATTTGCTTGAAGTTCTAACATTATTCATCAAAACGATAAAGATAATGTTCTCAGCAATTAATTCATTCGTACACATCATGAGAAGTCTTTTGATAGCACACCACATTTATTTGCAATTTTTAAATGAAAAATTTATTCAAACATTCTGAATTTATTCATGGAAACAATATTCAAAATGTTCTGAATTCACTAGCTGACTCCATAAAAGTCTTTAAACACAACACCATGTTATTCTTGTGTGTTATGAAACAGACAATTGGCTTGAATGTTTTAAACATATTTGAAACATACATATAAATGTTCCATGTTAATTAATCAACACATAACATTGAACATTCTAAACATATTTATTGAAACATACATATAAATGAAATGTTCCATATTCATCGACACATCAAAAGTTCCTTGACAGCACACAACCTTTATTTATTCATAACTTTCAAAATATAAAAACAATTTGTTTGCTATTGTTCTGATGAATTTATTCACCAGGAAGATCTGAATATTCCACCAAAAAGTTTGTTATTCTAAAGCCTGCTAATCCCTCTGTCCGAAGTTGCATAATAGTTGAGGTCTGAATCTCTAACCAATTCAACGTTTCTTTGCTGATTTGTAATTCAATCAGTTATGCAGTTCATATCAGTTTTTTAGTATTTAGTTCAATCAGTTATGAAGCTCATACTGTTGAATATCCAATCATCCTCTCCTCCAAGAAAAAACACTTATATAAGCCAGCTAACTCAACTAACGTAGGTATATACATAATAATCCAACAGTTCAAACTGTCAAAAGACAAACTGTCAAATCTGCTTTGCTCGCTTGCTGAACTCACTTTCGATATCTCAATCTTAGTTTGTGAAAACCGTAGATTAAAAATAATGGAGATAATGGACTTTTCAAACGGAGCCGTGTTGAACATAGGCTCATTATAACGAAGACGAGAAATTCCTTGCGAAAATGAAGATAAAAGAAAATACATGGGTAATCTAAGAAAAATTTACCTACGGAAATTTTTAACAATATGGGTCAAACAGGTCTTTTCATTTGAAAATTGTCTGGGGAGTGGTCAAGACTCCTCTGGCACAAACTAAGGAGAGTGATTTAGACATTTGTCGGCCATTTTTGCATAATTTAGGGGAGTGACCACTCCTCAAATGACATTTTAACTGTCAAACCTTGGCTTACTCAAAGGAATATGATCAGCAAATTAATATGTGAACTTCAATCTGAGGTTTATATTGAATACAAAAAGATTTTATCACCCATTACTGTCAAAAGTATACATCCCAGTTTCAATACAATGAAGGATCTCAGAGGCTTCTCCCCTCTTTCCATGTTCAATAATAAAATTAATAAAACCGGTAAATTCAATTTTTTTACAGTGGCTTTGGCTATCTTATTTTTGAAGAATATTGTGCATCTTAAAATTTCCGAAAACATTGCTATGAAACTAAAAATTATAAGTCAGGTTCTTCTGGCACCATTAAGAAAACAACAGTTCCTCAAAATTTCAAAAGAATATCTTTAATTAAAAATGATAAAATAATATCTAATTTGTTCATTTTCAATCATGATTAACAATGATTTGATGAATGATAGTCATGGTGATAGTTAAAATGAATGATAGTTAAAAATGATTATTGAAAAATGATTGGGTATTCTAGCTATAACTGTACTATAATAATGTTTTGCATAATACTTAGTGACTTTTCAAAAAAATTTACAAACACCCATTATAAAGCTAAAATCATGCCCAATACTATCTCTTGGTTGTCATAGCAACAAGGTTTTTTGGCTTTGGTAATGCAAATTTTGCTGATTTATAGGAGAAATTTCTCACTGTCCTATGTGACCAAACTTTTTTAAATTATATCATATCATCTCAAGATATCAGTAGTTAGAACTAGACAAGGCAATCAGCTGATGTGCAGTAGCAAACAAGTAATTATAAATCAAGTGCATCCTTAACACTAGAAGTCAAATGTTCAACTGTTACTACGTTTACACTAGAGAACGTATCCAGAATAGCTGCACGCAGCGTCGCACGATGCTGAAGCCTCTTATTGGCCTGCTATCGCAGTCCCATCAACACATTGCTGAGCAATCCCTTGCCAATATTGGTAGCACAGTCAACCCTGTCTAAGACTGCCATTTGGAAAATTAACAATTCAATTACGCCATGTCCCGTTGCCAAGTCAACCACCCATCAAAATTGGACTAAAAGTTTTTAGAACCATTTGGGGTATATAAGTATGAAATTTGGTTACTAGAGGCAAATTACAGGTAAAGTTATAAAAGATTTGAAAAATTGACTATTTAATGATGTCATAGGCCGTTGCATTAGCAACAAACCGTTGAAATTACCCTAAAATCTTTAGAAACATTTTAAGTATAGTTGTACCAAGTTTGGTTACTAAAAGCAAAATACAGATGAAGTTATAAAAATTTTCGAAAATAAACCTTTTAAAAGTTATAGGTTGTTCCCACGGCAACCAACTGTAAAAATTTGCCTAAAAATCTTCAGAAGTATTTAGAGTATATGTGTACGAAGTTTGGTTACTAAAGAGAAAGTAGGTGGAGTTATAGGAAATTTTTCCCATGGCAATTATTTGCTGCTTTCTATGCGAAAAGGTTATATGGGAAATGTCAGGAACATTAGAATGGTTTCACTGAAGTTTTTCTCAACGTTTTTTGATTGGTTTTCTTTTTGAAGAGTTTTGAGCCAATGAAAATCTTCAATTTCACTTTCATTTTCCAAATAAGGCATGCTTACTTCCATAAAAGGAGCGTCACGCTACGCTTTTAATATATATACTAGCTGCACACAGCGTTGACCCAACACTGAACCATCAATTTGGCCTGCTGATGCACTCCCAGCAAGGATTGATGTTAAGGATTTTAGTTAAAATTTTGTAAAAGTTCTAAAAAATTTTATGACTTCAGCCTGTAAACCATAGCAACCAACCGTCTAAATCAGTATAACAATTTTCAGAGCCATTTAGGGTATATGTGTGCTAAGTTTGGTCACTAAATGCAAAGTACAGGTGAAGTTATTAAAGGGAGTGTCATACTTATATTCATTTTTCTAAAGTTCAGGTCAATAGAAGAGCCCCTGCATGTTTAAAGAATCTTGTTACAGAATTAAAAATATGTATTTGTTCTTAAGATATTTACAGTTCAAGTTTTCAGTATTAATGGAAAATATGCTTAGTTGTGATGTCATCAAAATGAATCCAATATTCTGAGAAATTACAAATTTGAATATCTAAAAAACTATAACAGATAATTTCATGGAATTTTCAATAAAAAATCCTTGACAGTCACTGGAAATAATTTAATTGTATTTTTTTGGGAAATGTATGTGAGTAACTAGTTCCAGGCCTTTTTTGAAGTCATGCTTGCACATTAAATCTCAAAAACTGTGTTTTCTCAGTGGTTGAGGCAAATATTTTTGAAATTAGAACCATCATAGCTTTTCAAAACTAAAAAATTATCACCCAGATATTTTTCCGTCCCCATTTACTGCTGTGTCAGCAAAAAATGAAAAGGGACTGGAACGAGAAACAGGTTGATATATGGAAAGTAATTTATTAATTTTCTGGAAGAGCATATAATAAAGAAGATTTCCTGAAAATTTTGTTTCATAAAATATTACAGGTGCTGAGATATTGTAGGTTTTGTATGTCAGCATTTTTTTTTTTTTTCATCTTGATGACATCACAACTGGGCGTGCCCAAAAATCTTTAAACCTGAATATCTCTTGAAGGAAAAAAGATCTTTCAATTCTGTAAAAAGATTGTTTTATGTTATAATGAACTCTTTAATTTGAGCTTAAGTTGTTTTTAAGTATGACACTCCCTTTAAAAATTTCCAAATCGGACCTTTTGATGACATCATAGGATGTCGCAACAGCAACCAACCATCAAAATGAGCCTAAAAATATTAGGAACCATTTGAGGCAATTGTGTACCAAGTTTGGTTAGCTAAGTGTTTGTGGAAGTCTATTTATTTAAAGGTACATTCCCACAGAAAATTTTATTAGATTATTCACTGCAACCAGATGGAGTTTTCATGCGAAATTTTCAGAGTTTGCCCAAAGTACAAAACGCTTTCGAATTATGCAATAAAATTTTCGGCGGGAATGTACCTTTAAGATTAAAGAATTTAAAGTTTCTAAAGTGTGACCACAATTTAAGACATGCGGTTAATTACATAGAAAAATTAAGCTTAGTAAGTGAAAAAATCTGACGTTATGCTATTAATAATAATGATAAGTCACCTGTATTTGGATAATTAGCAATACAAAATTTTTCACATTATTGTACTGTATTCAAGTGTTTACACATAATATGATGTAGAACACTTGTCACAGCTTAAAGCAATCAAATCCAGTATTTTATTCTCAGCATGAGTAAGAAAATAGCAGATTCAGGTGTATACCTTTGTAAGTAAATATTTTTATCTTTTTAAACTTGAATCTAATTAATATGTTGGCATATAGTTTTCTGGATTCAAATTTTTCCAGATCAGTGAACTTTTAACCCTACTGCAAAACAGTTTTCTGATTTTATGTGTAAACACCATCTAACTTAACATTCGTTTGTTTGCATGTTTCATATTAATAGTGTTGCTTGAAGCACAGAATATTCACAACTTAAATGCAAAACTTAGTCTACAGTGAGTGCTTAAAGTATAGCAGATAAGATTTTTGATCAGGATGTGTGTCATTGGTTAGCACTGTTGAGTGCTTCTCTTTTCAATGTATCCTATTTTTTTATAGATTTGGACATTGGCTCCATGATTCAGTTCAACGTAAGAAATAAAATAATGACCGGATGTATACAGTGGATTGGGAAATTTAAGAAAACTGGTGATGAATGGATGGCAGGACTAGAACTGGTAAGCTTCCTAGAATTTTGGTACCTTTATCATGTTTTCTGTATCATCCTCAAGTAGGTTTAAGAAATTTAATTCTGACTTATGTGAGCATCTTCACATTTGACAATGTCATGAAAAACGTCATAAAAGATGAACATCATTTTTCATTATATGAGATTTTATGACATCAGGATTTCATCCCCTCCATCTAGTACCCATGGGAGGCCATATAAAAACAAATAACTAATGCACTGACTATGCCTTACCTCAGCCTCTGTTAACTTCTTATTTCTAAGAGAGACTTAACATCAATGTAGTAGTGAATAAAATATACTGAAAAATTGTGTCGATGAAAGCAACAAGGGAGAATCCGCCATTTTTGATTTTAGATGCCATCAAATATAGAATGTAGGTTTTTAGACGGCTTCGAGAAATAATTTGATGAGGTGACGTAATACCTTTTAGATGGCAGAAAATGGTTGCTTTTTCAGCAAGACGGAAAATTATTGCAAATGCTTAAAACACCTGTTCTATTGTTTTATAGCTTTAAAGCTTTTATAGCTTTTTTGTGTGTTTACTTTTATGTTATATTATTAATTCATGTATTCTACCAAGGCTATATGGATATTAAGTACTGTAATTGCGAAAGTATTAGCAAGTGTTTTTCATGTGTGTGCACTTGTTTTCTCAAATTTTCATTTTATTTAAGGATGAAGGACAGGAATTAATAGGAAATTGTGATGGCAGTTTTGCTGGAGAACGAAAATTTACTTGTCCCAAAGGGCGTGGTTTATTCTTGAAACTATCGGTACTTAGAAGAGATGCCAGATTCAATGACACCAATGCAGGTTTGTGTATGATACAACAAAATACGTACATACTTTTTAGAATCTTTCCAAGGTGAAAATGAATGCCTGTTACAAATGAAAGACTATAAAAAAGATAAATGTTGCCTTTTTAACTCAATTTGACTTTTTCTTTCAAGTTGTGTCAGCTTAATTATTATATTATCTTTTTTGTAACTAGTCCCATACCTTTTTCTGTTGTTTAGTCAGGCACAATTTTCGCCCAATAACATACTCTTCTTTTGAAAGTTGATTGGCCTTTTTGAGTTAGAAATCTTCTACAATACCCTAGAAATATGGGATAATTTCTAAAATAATTTTCAAAAATCAAAATTGAGGATTTTCCTTTAGTGACGAGAATTGTACTTGCTATGTTCAATCTATATTTTCATCACAGAACTCCTTTTTAGCAATAGAAACAAATTTATATTTAAAAACTTTTCCTCTTCTCTTGATTTATTAGCAAACCAGCCGTGTTTTGTACCAGATACGGCATTAATAATTGAGGACAAATACCAACATCCAATAACGTCTATCAAAGGACTCACTGGACTATGGAAAGGAATACAAGGTCATCTAAATTCATGTTATATGGATTCAACACTATTTGCAATGTTCGCTTGCACAAATGTACGTGTTTTTTTTATTGCAAGGTTTTTTTCTCCCTTTCACATAAGGAATAAGTCAGTCCTTAGATGACACATTAATTAAAATTTTTTGGCTTCTCGCTAAACAAGCTTTTTAAAGAAGCCAAACTTAAAATCGACTTGATCCAAAGCCAAAGAGGTCTTCGAGCCTTGGTGCACTGGGTAAGAATTAGAAGTTCTGATTAGATCCTGGTTCCCATCATTAAGATTCAACAAAGCATCCAAATATTGGATAGTCATATTAACCTCATCCCAGGACTTGAAGTAGTGGCCTGAAGCAGGTCAATGACAGACGTGAAAATGGTTATGACAGGTTTGCTGTTTATCACAACTGTCAAAGCGACAGCTGGCTACAAATTATCTTATGATATCCATATCGATTCTCTAATATAATTTCACTATTCTCCTTTATTACCCGGTCAAGCGGGCAATACAGAAATTATAGAAAATCCTGCTATGTGACTGGCTCAAATAGAGGTCATAGTAGGCAATATTCTTCAGCATTGCCTGCAGCCAATAGCAATGTCAAAAATATAAAACTTTTGAATGTTGAAAATCAAATGCGATATCATTGCATTGTGAAAACTCTTTTTCAATTTGGACTTTTCTTTGTTGTTAAAAAAACTTTGATATTTTGATCTTTTTTATCCGATTAAATTTTATCTCTTGAATTCTGCTAAATGTTATTTCTGGTCGAGTAATAATCCATATATATAACTGTTCATTTCGGGCAATACCTGCAAATATTGACCTCCGTTACGTATTGCCCTCGCAAGCTCGAGCAATACTTTGACTTTGGTCAACATTTTCTGGTATTGCCCTCATGAGCAGTTATTATAGGGTTACTAATCTTTTGTTACAAATTACCTCAAACAATAAAGCTAGCTTGTGTTAGCATTATTTTCCATACCTCAAATCATCATAAACCAATGGAAGGCAAAGCATGACTGGTAGCAATAATCAATGACCAGTTCTGTTACTTTGCCTGTCATTTTGACAGGTGTGGCTGAAAACGTTATTTCAAGTCCTGCATCGGAACGTTTTGATAATATCGTTATTAAATCAAATAATAATCAAATCAAGAAAACAGTAAATAAAAATTTGATATTTGTGGCATTTGGGGTTGCGTTTAAACTCCTATAAACTCATTTTCAGCTGTAATATCAAACAGTGTTTTCAGGTCTTTTGTTTTTAAAATGCATCATTAATCCCAAAGAATTCATAGAGATGTTTATATGTCATAACAACTTTGTAATTGAATTTTTGTAGGTATTTGATCCGGCCCTTCATGGTACAAAAAGACAGTCTGAGAGATATCAAAGAGTTCAAGAAGTATTGAAAAATCAGATAGTTAACCCATTAAGAAGGTATCACTGAATGTATTAGACACCAGCTAATTTATTTTTTCTGTATTTTTGTATTATCATTTATCGTAGACTCCTACTAGCTCAAACCCCTAAGGTAAATGAGATGAGATATAATTACTTGTTTACAGCATTTAACCTATTTGCTGAGCTTTTTGATAATCAAATCTGAGAACTTCAAGAATCTGAGTAACAAAAGAAGAATAGCATGTTCTATGGTTTTTGGCAGCACAGTTTTGCTACCTTTAAAACGATAGTAAAAACTCAATCTTCATTTGGGTTTTGAAAATCAACTCAAAACGCGCACATGTAAAAGTACTATAATAGCAATATCAGAGCCATTGATGATCAAAATTTTCTTCACCAGTCAAAATAAGTTAGGAATACTCAATCTCTTCAGAAAAAGCGGTAGCAGCCAAAACTCTTTGTTCCAAGGGAATATTTGCAAAAATCTATAGGCTTGACAATGTCCCGAAATTCACCAGCCAAGTTATTATCAATAAATCTGGTGGATGGTGGAATCCAATTCCCAAATCCCTTCCCTCACTTGGCATAAATGGGGCTATTTGGGGTTTTTAACGTGTGTCTAGCTGTAAAAAAAAAGCAAAAGACAGTGGAAAAAGCTTCTGGCGTAGTGAAACTGTAGTTTTTGCATGGTGGTACAAGTTACAGACATCTTTATTTCATTTCTTCATATTTTTGGTTATAGAGACGGTTATATACCAGCAAAAAATATTAAGGAACTACGTCATCACTTAGATGCTGTTAGTGATTCCAAGTTAAGTTATATGAACGATGAACAAGGTATTATTTTTCTTTTCATAACATTATTTTAGTAATTTTGCATTTTGGTTAACCTTATTCAAGCCCATTTGTTTTTCTTTGTTCCCTCAATTAGGGGGAGAGCTGCAGGTCTTGAATCTCTTCCTTAGAATTTCAACAGCTTTTTTCCAATTAGATTACAATATTGCTGGACCATTTCTTTGTAGGCTGCATTTTAATACCTTTTTTGGATCATTTGATGGCAATATCATTCTTTCAAAAAAATACTTGAAGATTTATTATCAAAATTTGTTTTAAGAATTCCAATATGTGATGAAGCATATCTCAAGGTTTTTCCATGTGTTTTTCAGCAAATCCTCAGCTGTTTTTCTACAAATTCTCAGCACTTTCAAGATTTTTGCAGAAATTCTAGACATATGTCAACACCAAATTATATATGCTTTTTTCCAGAATTGTGACAAGAAACTTATGTAGTCTTGGCGGTCAGGAGCAATTACACAAAAATTTATTTCATTAAAATGTTTCTAGTTTCTTGTGTTGGATTTTTTAGCTTACATATAAGAGATAATGTAGCATGTAATAAGGTTATCTGCCTGTGGTGCTGTTTGAATTTATTTGATATGGGAAAATAAGTTTTAGTTGAGATAAAAATAATATTTTCTTAATATTTTTAAAAATATTATTTCATCAAAAATGGCTGAAAAACTCGTTGTTATGCTATTGGTCATGATTGCTATATTACACATTCTCAACTTTACAATTTGATTCGATTAGTGTGTAAACGGATGAATGTAAACTGTTTTCTTGTATTATTTGTCGCCTGAGAATAAATTTCCTTACCTATCTATGCAGTTCTGCCTGCTTGGACACCAGGTGATGCGATTCCTAAGGAATCTCACTGGTCTTTGTATTAATTTTGCTTAATGTTAAATATGTTTTGCACTTTTCACCACGCCTTGCATTTTCCATCTTACAAGGAGGGTTTACATGTGGCAGAAGTGCTCAAAAGCTTTCCTGGCTAGGTGATGAACATATTTTTCTAAAACTTATACTATATATCTATGTATCTTATCTGACGTGAGAGTCTAACTGCTGGTTTTTATGTTTTCTTACTAAAGGATTTAGTTCATGCTTTGTACATAAGCCATTTCATAGCGTTTTCAACAAATTGATGAAAGTTAACACTGTAAATGACGGAGTTAGCGCCCCCTGCCGATTAATCGCCCCTACCTAGATTTTGAAACTAGCAAAAAACAATCTACATGTATTCTTTCCCCAAAGCAGGTCTCCAATTTCAAATCATCCCATTAAGTATACGAATATTCATTCTAAATATACATATAACAATACATTTTCCTTGTCATGTAATGAGTCCCCCTGCTTAAATAACTGCCCCTACCAAATAAGTGCCCCCTCTAAAGCCTGCAATTTTAAATAAGTGCCCGGGGGCTAATTTCGTCATTTACGTATCCTTGTAAAACAGAACTAAATAAAATGGAAGGTCATGTATTATGTGCTACTCTTTGTGTTTTTTTTAAGTAAAAAATTGTTTGGTGCCCTAATTTTCTAAAGTGTATCAAGTGTGTGCCTTTTTATCTGTGTGGAATATTTGCTTTCAGATGCCATTATCTAGGTAAAAGCTTCTTGCAAGTAAAATATCTATTCATAAGGCACAGTTACAGTTCGAAAAGTTTTGCTTGGTGTTGTGGTGTCTTTCAATATAGTTTAGTCTATTTTCCTATTTTTTTATGTTTTTTGAGTGTTAATGATGATTAACATATTTGTTTAAATATTTAATTTTTGATTCTAAAGGGCTCCCCTTTAGATTATAATATTATGTTTAGGTGTCCCCTACCTTGTATATTTTTATGTGCAAGGAAACATGTAAACATGTTTCGAATTCTCTAATTCTCTTCATTTTCATCTTAGATGCTGAGGAATTTGTAAATTTGTTATTCGATAAAATTCTTGGATTTCCACCATTCATAAATATCTGGTATGAATTGTTAATCATGATGGTTCAAAGTTACAGTGCTGTGCATTATGTTATTATATAGAATATTGCTATACATAGATACGGCATTGCAAACTACAGTTTGCAGTATTAGTCCGTTGTGTTATGTAATGGAGTCGACATTGGATGTGTATTTTGTTCTGAGACGTGATTCTTAATCAAAATTTAATGTAGAATTCAAAAATCGACGGTGGAGAATAGTAAAATGTGAATTCAATCGAAATTATGCATAAATTATGAAAATCAGTTTTTGCAAATTGACGGCAAAGTCATTTTGTCGGGTAATGACGTGATAAAAAGTGTCAAAAGAGCGTTTTAAGTACTTTTTCATACGTATATCATGTTAAAGCAGAAATATTCTGTAAAAGACTAGTTATGGCGGAATTAAGTAAGGATATTAAGTAAATTGTCCAAAAAACATAATTTTCAAAGTTTTTGGCCCGATAGATTCATTGCAGAACGCCAAAACAGCATAAATAGCTATTGTCAATATGCCATTGACATATTCCACGTTGGCTTTCATTGACTTGAAAAAATGGGGGAGATCTCGAGAACCACTCAGAATAAAGTGATAAAACTTTATGGAGTAAGAGACAAACTTATTCTAAACACATAAGTGGCAACTTGAACCTATGACGCCTTCAAAATTTGATGACATCGTCGCTTTCTTACCGACAAGTCGTCGGAAATCAGTGATTTAAATGTTAACCTTTGAGTACTAAAACTAAAGAGCTTTTAATGATTTTCCCACCTTTTTGTCACTGAAACAAAGTACTTTCATATCATTTGGAATTGTAGGGAATTTGGGCTAAAAAGTCGGATTTCGCCCAGAAATGGCTCGAGAAAAATGACCTGAAGGGCTCTTATTTAGGCTTTTTTTGCAAAGGGTGTGATCATCCAATCTTTGTACCGGGTAGAATTGGGTTACATTTTTAGATGCACATTTTGCAACGTATTAACAAAACGTATTCCAGTAGTAAAAATACAAATCAAATTTCTAAGTAACAAACTGAATTTGCTTTTAAATGTTTTTATTACTCGCCAATTAAAACTGCGTTGTCTTTCACTACTGGACTACCGGAAAATCTCTTGCTAAATGGCAATATGACAAGCCTATACATAAAATATATCCATATCTTAGGAACTTTGAGTTGTTGAGCAGAAGTTGCTGAAATTGCTAGGATTACTAAAGAACGACCCGAGCAAGCACAATCCAGAACTAACCAGAATAATCTGGAATTATTAAGAGCTGCCCCATAACAACGCAGAATAACAGGTAAACAATACCCATTGAACATTCAAGGCGTAGAATACAACTAGAAACACCATGCAAATTGTCGCAGGAACCAGTGACAGAAGACGAAGGATACCAATCTCTACCAAGATAGGGCAAAATGTTGTCCATGTGTATCTTAAGATTTCTTTGCACAAAGGGTTTTATGAACCAAGGAACTAAACAAAGTTTTTCTTTCAAAGTTCTGCCCATTAGTGGCATGATGTGGGCAAGCCAGGGGCGGCAGTGCCTCCGGGCGGACGAAAAACTAGTTCTAAACAGGGCCCACGGTACCGGAATTTTTTTTTTTTTTTTGCATATCGGAAACTATCATGACAATAAATATAACACGAGCATGGGCGCACACGTAAAAGTACATAACACCATAATAATCTCCTTCAACAAAGGAGAAAAATCTCAAAAATCTTAGCTGAATTAAAAATCTTCAACTGTCTGTGATTCACGCAACCACAGAGTTCTCAGGTTAACATTGCTCAAAAATGAAGTTGTCTGCATTATAGAACACTTAGGCTAGACCAGTAGTGTGAGAACAGTAAAATGCTAAAGCTTCCTGGGGGCTTCGCTCCCAGGTTCCAAAACCAGGGTTCTGCTCTGGACGCATTAACCCTATTTATGCCAGGCTTTTTGAGGATCAAATGAACCGGGGGGGGCCCTGGTAACTCCGAAAATACCAATGCTATGGTAAAAAAACTTGGTACATACTTAAAACCGCTCTTCTTGAGCATAACAAAACACATGATGACGTCATCAGAAAATGATGACGTCATCGTTTTTCTGACCGACGGTAGCGTGAAACCAGCCAAAATAGGCCTAAACTTTGAAGGCCTGGTTCTCTGGATCTACAAAAGCTTTTTTCATGCGGTTTTCA